>APFE031696545.1:51778-97128 GCA_000404065.3 Pinus taeda | reverse complement strand
CACTTCATCAGCTTACGAGCCCCGGGTTGACAATTTATGATAGCAATTTAGACAACACTAAATTGACCAAACAGTTTGCTCTAGAAGAAGGCAAGCTTTTAGGACATATCGTTTCTACTGCAAGTGTCAAGATTGATCCAGAAAAGGTTCAAGCAATATAGACATTGTCCATCCCAAGATCGAAAAAGGACATTCAATCTTTTATGGGAAAGATTAACTTTGTGAGGAGGTTCATTCCAAATTTTGTAGAGCTAGTGAAGCACATCACCTCCATGTTAAAGAAGGGGTCAGAGATAAAATGGACAGAGGCTGCAAGAAGATCTTTTGAAGCCATCAAAAAAGCTTTCATGGAAGCTCCCATTTTAATCAGCTCAGATTACACCAAGGACTTTTATATTTTCTCTTTTGCTTCTTATGATACACTTTGCAATAGTCTTGTTGCAGAGAAATGATGAAGGTATAGAACACCCAGTGGCCTTCTTCAGCAAAACTTTGAGAGATGTTGAATTAAGGTATGACCTCATTGAGAAGTAGGCATATGCTCTCATAAAGTCTTTAAAGGCATTCCGAATTTACATTCTGCACTCCAAAGTGGTTGCCTATGTGCCTTAAACTTCAATAAAGGATGTCCTAACACAGCCAGATGTTGATGGACGAAGGGCCAAATGGGTTGCAAAACTCATAGAATTCAATATAGAGGTAAAGCCCACCAAGCTTGTCAAAGGCCAAGGTCTGGCTAAGCTTATGGCTGAGGAAAATTCCAATCTGCTGGACATAAATTGCATGGGTGCAGATTCAAAGGTTGAACAATCAGAGGAGGCGACAGAAGAACGAAAGCAGAACCAATCGTTAGCTGAGAATTTGGCTTCTTGTGATTGGTATTCCAGTATAGCTCATTTCTTGTTGAAGCTAGAAGTCCCTCTAGGGCTTAGCTCAAGTCAAGCCAGAACCATCAAGCTCAGAGTAGCCAAGTTTTGTATTAATAAGAACTTGCTTTATTGGAAGGACCCAGCTGGAATCCTCTTAAGATGTCTAGACAAAGAGCAATATGTTAAAGTCATGCACCAGTTTCATTCCAGCATTTGTAGAGGGCATCATTATTGGAAAACCATAGCCCACAAAATCATGAGGGTTGGGTATTATTGGCCTACTCTATTCTCTGACGTATTTTCATTTGTGAAGTCTTGTGACAAATGCCAGAGGTTTGCAGGAAGACAATAGCTGAAATCTTTGCCCCTGAAACCAATACACACTAATGGTCCTTTCCAGCAGTGGGGTTTGGATTTCATAGGGGAGATTAATCCACATTCCAGTGGCCATCATAGATGGATTTTAGTTGCCACTGATTATTTTACCAAATGGATTGAGGCCATCCCCACTAAGAACGTTGATCACCAGGTTTGGTTGCCCAACCAAATTGGTTACAGATATTGTAGCAACTTTCAGGGAAAAAGAGATGGTGGACGTGTGAATCAATGGGCATTAAATTAGTGCATTCCACCTCATATTATCCTCAAGGTAATGGCCTAGAAGAATCATCCAATAAAATCCTAGTAAGGATAATCAAAAAGCTGCTGGAAGACAACAAGCGGAGCTGGGATTCTAAACTGAAGTTTGCATTGTGAGCTGACAGCATTACCACCAAGAAGTCCACAGGGAATTCTGCATTCAAGCTGGTATATGGCACTGAGGTTGTTTTCCCAATCCAATTGATCCTCCCAGTGGCCAAATTCTTGCAAGAAGAGCAGAACGAGATAAGTGACATGACAAGGAGAATGAGTGACTTGGCTGAAGTTCATAAGATCAGAGATCAACTGATTGAGAGGTCTGCAATCCATCAAAGGAAAATCAAGGAAGCTTTTGACAGAAAGGAAAATATGGACAATTTTCAAGTCGGTGACTGGATTCTCAAATAGGATGCACTGAAGGAAAAGAAAGACAATCATGGTAAATTTGATGCTCTATGGATAGGACCATTTGTCATCTCTCAGGTCGAGGAGAATAATACTTTCATGCTGCAAAGTTTGGAAGGAGAAACTATTTTTGATGGCTTAGTCAATGGGCAATTTTTGAAAGTTTATTTTTTTTACGGCTTTCAGGCCTCAATATTGTAAATATGTTATTTTTTTTAAGTTTTAGCGTAGGCCTAGATAGACTCCATGCCCAATGGAATACTAGGTAATATTTCTGATCTTGTTTCTTATGTAAAACACAGTGGTCTATGGTTCTTGAAACCTCACAAGGAGGATTTCATCCCTAGAAGGAGTCAGTGTTAGCCCTGAAGTGCAGTGCTAACTTTTTGGAGGTCAACGGAAAGCTTCTGTCGGCTTTGTTGTTCTTAGAGGGGTCCTACACGGGCCATTTTCCATTTCTTCCCTTATCCCGCTCACACTTTACCTTTCCCGCTTCCTTTATTAACCTCCTAATCCTGACAAAACACCCCTTTGGCCTTAGCCCCAAGCGCGGAAGCCAAAAATACCCATAAAACCTTACCCATATGTCTTACGTGCTTATAACACATTCCCTGAAGATATCTCGTACCTTCACCACATTCCGTCGTTAGATAACCCCCGCCAGATCTAACGGCGATAGTACCTGCCCGATGAGGGCAGTTTTTCTCTCTCCTCTACCGCTACGTGTCATCCACTGAATGGCATCGGGTGAGTTTTGACACTTTCCACTTACCGCTCGAGGCCCTTCCGATAAAAACCATTACCACTCAAATCAAACCACCCCACACGTTATCGCCCGCACATAGATGTCGCCTGATAACCGTCTGATGTGCTCACTTAAAGATCTAATGGCCCAAACATGTCCCGCTCCCACCATGACCGCTAGCCGCCAGAACACAATCTCCACCATACGTCTCCCTTGATCCGACAGCCATCATGCATGATCACTCCTGATCTTCTATCTGCCTATGCACTCCATACCCCAGGTCCTGCCTGTTACACGAAGAAGAAGATGGCCAACTATGTCACTCTGGTGATAATCTAACCATGAAACTGAATTAACAGAGAGCATGGCTGAAGGAAGAAAGGACGCCGGATGACTCAGCAACCAAATTAAACAGTCATGGAGCTCCATTGCTATAATCAATCCGATCGACTGGGAGGACAGCACAGTACCAGAACTGATCAGGTTTTCGTAGTGAAGAAAGAAACTACGTTCAAAGACGCTATCAAACAATTAATGGTAGTAGGTGGTCAATTAAGATCCCTCCATCCCTAAACGACTAAGGATCATTGTAAAAGTAAACTATAAATAGCTGAAAGCAAGATGTAATCAGGGTTGGTTGTTGTTGTGTGGTTCAACTTCTGGAGACTATAGATACTCTGTAATTTTCAACGTCTCATCTTCATTTTCAGCAATACAAGCTTCTTTTGTTGTTACATGCTCAATGTCCATTTCCTTTCTGTTCTAAACTTGTACCTGGAATGTTTTATTCATGATATCTTCTATGCCTAATGCTAGATAACTGTCATCTTATCTCTGTATTAATAAATTGGATGTGTTGTTGAGTAGGTCACCCAGGTTTCTTCTGTATCTAAAACCAGATAATTGTCATCTTATCTCTGTGTTGATAGATTAGATTTGCAAGTTTCTTTACTAGTTGCAGTTGGCCATCATACATTCTATATGCATCTGTTGGTGTGGTTGGTATTCTTCATCTTTTCACCTAATTCCCAAACTGTTGAGCATTGGTGGTCTAAAGCCTTGTAGTCTAAGGGTGTTCATGCATGTTTGGAGTGAAAACGGAGTCGAAGTGGTTATCTGGCTTGAACCCAACCATCATCCATTCCAATAGTTCCTAGAGCAATATTGAAGATTATATGTTACCAGGCATCTCCAAGCTACAACCTAGGAGAGTTACCTGGAGAGCTAATAGGTCTTACATTGTGGATTTACTTAGAACTAAAGGTCTTTATAGAATAGCCTCTGGCCAAGAAACTAAACCTAAAAATGAAGATAAGGCAAACAAATGGAAAAATAGGCAAGATTAAGCGCGTGGGTTGATAGGGATATCTATTTCTCCAGGCCTTAGATTCCATATTGCAGAACTTGATACCCCTAATGAAGCAATGAAACAACTCAATAAATTTTTTGGAATTAAAAATGAAATTAGAGCCCATCGACTCGAAAATGAGTTGCTTACGTTGGACTCGAATATTTTTTCTTCTATTGAAGGTTTTTTATCCAATTTCAAGGCCCTTAGACTTCTCTTGGAAGGTGTTAAGGTTAAGAAAGAAGATGGTAGCCTTATCTATTTCATTCTTACTATGTTGAGACCATTCTACTATGTGTTTGTTTCCACTTTCCATTCTACTAGAGAAGCATTTATTTCTCAAGGACAAGACTACAAGTCCCCCTCTTTTGGTGCCTTTTGTGATTCTTTAATAAGAGAACAAGAAAAACTCTTACATCTTGGTCTTCTTAATCTTGGAAACTCTTCTAAGAAAGCCTTAGCCGCCCAGCGACAACCAAATTCAAAGAATCCTAAGAAGTAGTATCCTAAAAAGAATGGTCCTAAACCAAACAAGGGTCCTAAGCAATTTCAGTCTCAAAATGAGAAATCAATTCAACAAAATGATAAGGAAAATAAAAACAAAGGGAAGAACATTGATAGACTTTTGTAATTGAGATGGCCACTTAGAATCCAAATGCTTTAAGAAGATGGAAGCCTTGGAAGCAACAATGAAAAAGCATAATATCCATTTGGAGCACTCTTCAACTTCAACTTCATTTTCAGGAATAATACTTTATGCTTGTGGTTGTCAAGCATCTCGGACTGGTTATGCACTAAATGTATCTTCTTCTCATTCTCATGAATGGATCATTGATTCTGGAGCTTCTTATCACATGGCAAAAAACAAAGTCATGTTTTCTTCTTTAAATGATTGTAACACCAAAAATATATATGTTGGTGATGATAGATCTCTTAGTGTTGTAAGGACAGGAACTGTTCATCTAAACAATGGTCAATTTAATGATGTATTATGTGTTCCAACCTTATCCTGCAACCTTCTATTTGTATATCAGATAACTCATTCAAGTGAAGGTAAAACCGTTGAATTTTCACCTCATGATGTTGTAATTAAGGACCTAAGAGATCGTAGATAGATTTTAGCTACTGACCTTGTTGATGATTCCACAATGTTGTATAAGTTTAACAACATTGGGTCATCAACTCTTCCCTCGATATTTGTTTTTCATAATGATGAAGTGAGCAAACTTTGGCATGAGTGATTTGGTCACTTAAACTATTGCTTCCTTCAAAATCTATGTAAAGAAAATATGGTAATAGGTCTTCATATGGTATCTTGCAAAGATGGTGTTTGTTCCAGATGTGTACTCGGAAAAAATCACCAAGACAGTTTTGAAAAGCATGCCTCTTGGCATGCCTCAACCCCTTTACAACTTGTGTATAGTGATTTATGTGGTCCACTTCTAGTTGTTTCATTCTCTGGCTACAAGTATTTCTTAACTTTCATTGATGATTTCTCCAGACGCACTTGAGTAACATGTTCTTGGCGTTTAAGGCCTTTGTTGAGAAACAATATGGACATCAAATTCTTAAGCTAAGATCTGATAATGGCAGAGAATATGTTAACAACAAATTCATCAACTTTTGCATTAAACATGGAATTCAAATGCAACACACTGTTCCATATACTCCACAACAAAATGGTTTAGCTGAAAGGAAGAATCGCACCTTAAAGGAAATGGCTAATTATATGCTTCAATCTAAAGGACTTAGTCTTAATTTTTGGGCAGAAGCAATTAACCATGCAAATTACATAGTAAATCGCACTCCTACTAAGGTTTTAAAGAATATCACTCCATAAAAAGCATGGAGCTCAATTAAACTAGAGGTAAGTCATTTTCGTGTTTATGGAAGTGAAGCATGGGCCCATATTCTAGATGAGAAACATAAAGCTTTAGAACCTAAGAGTGAAAAATGTATTTTTTTTGGATATTCTGAAGATGTCAAAGGATATATACTTATTCCACTTAAGTCCAAAAATGTTATCATTAGAAGAGATGTAAAGTTTGCTGAAAATATATCGGCCCACAAGCCTAGTTCAGAAGATGTGCCACCTTTCTCTATCTCTTCTACTTCTGAAAATATTTCTTCTTCAGATGATGACAACGAGGATGACAATCCTCCCCCACCTTCTTAGGATCCTCCTCTAACTCCTCATCTTCCAAAATGCGTTCATGCTACTCGGGATACAGCAGGTGCTCTTGCAGGTGATCCTATAGATTAGTGACATACACGTGCTCAGTTTGATAGAGTCTCTTCTTTACTAGCTCAAGCTTCAATGAATTATAATCCTGACACCTTTGCAGAAGCTTCAGGCCATCCAGATTGGGACGCAGCTATGAATGAAGAATATCATTCATTATTGGCAAATGATACATGGGATCTTTTTCCTCTTCGAAAGGGACAAAAACTTGTTAGATGCAAATGGGTTTACAGAACCAAGTTTGGACCAAATGGAAAAGTTGATAAACATAAAGCTCATCTTGTTACTAAGGGTTTTTCACAAGTTGAAGGCATTGAATATACTGAAACCTTCTCCCCTATTGCAAAAATGAACTCTATCCACCTTGTTTTTTCCCTTGTTGCCTCTTTCAAATGGGAAGTCCATAAGATGGATGTTAAATCTGCCTTCTTGCATGGGGACTTGCATGAAGAAGTCTAAATGGAACAACCTCCTAGCTTTATACAAACAGACTCCAGCCTTATATGTCGGCTTAAGAAATCCCTTTATGGTCTCAAGCAAGCCCCTCAGGCTTGGTATGCCAAAATGGATAGCTTTCTTTTAGATATTGGATTTTCTAGGTGTCATTCTGACAACACTTTCTACACCAAGAAAGTGGGTAAGTCTATTATCATTCTTGTTCTTTATGTTGATGATCTTATCCTTACTGGTAGTGATCCAAACCTTATAAACCATGTGAAGCCCAACCTTAAAAAGCAGTTTGAAATGACAGACTTTAGACACTTGCATTATTTTCTTGGTCTTCAAGTTTTGCAATCCAAGGAAGGTATTTCCCTTTCCCAGTCCAAGTATGCATGTGATCTTCTACATCAACCGCTTCTCCCTTTTAGTCTAGAGTCAAACTTTCAGTCACGTGTACTTCAAATGAAGTTGATGCTACCTTATACCCGTCAACTTGTAGGAAAACTTTTGTATCTGACACATACCCGTCCTGACCTTTCCTTCATTGTTGGCTTTATTGCTCGGTTTATGGAAAACCGACATGAAATTCATTGGAAAGTAGCTAAAAGAATACTTCGTTATGTTCAAGGTACAATTTAGTTTGGGATTCATTACAATGCAGAAGCATCTCCTCTATTGGTTGGTTTCACTGATTCTGATTAGGCTGGTGACCCTGATGATCAGAAGTCTACTGCAGATTATGTGTTCACTCTTGGTTCTAGACCTATTACACAGGCTTGTAAGAAACAAAGTGCCATTTCTCTTTCTTCTGTAGAAGCAGAGTATCGTGGCGCCGTAGAAGCTAGTAAGGAAGCCATGTGGCTTCGTCAGAGACTATCAGAGTTTTGGCTTTCAGCACCAACATCTGACTACACTTTGGTGTGATAATCAAAGTGCCAATCAACTATACAAAGATGTAGTATAACATTAGTGCAACAAACACATTGAACTACACATGCACTTCATCAAAAATCTCATTCATAACCATGTACTTGAAGTGCAATATTGTTCAACAGATGATCAAGTTGTAGAAATTTTTACAAAGGATCTCACAGAGGCAAAGTTTACTAAACTTCGATTTATGGTTGGAGTTCAAGAAGTTGTCACTAATGGGGGATAGGATCTAATGCCTCCTTCCTTCTCCTATTGTGTCATATTTGTACATCCTTCAATCCTATCTGAAGTTGTTCTTAAGGGGGGATGTTAGGATATTCCGACACATAGGAAATAGTTAAATATAACTTGGTCTAATGTAGAGTTAGGTAAAGTGTGTTTCTTTACTATGTACTTTTCTAACTTACAATCTGACGGTCATGATATGTTCTAGACATGAAGTGATCCGATGGTTCATTCTCTCCTTGGTATTACTGACAATTGATCCGTGGCTTAACACCCAATTGGTCCATGATCTCTATTAAATAGCATGGATGATCATTTGTAAGGTGACCGCTCATGAGAGAAGCTTATGTAAATTTTCTTTCTTTTATTAATAAATTGCTTGAAGTGGCCGCGTTGGCTCAGGCCATGGACTATTTCCCTCTTTGAGGGTTTTAGCCACGTTACGAATACTGGTGTCTTGATCTGTGATATGTTTGTGAGTGGTGTACTTTGGTGTTCTATCTGAGGAACTTACCTTGTAAATTCCTACAACGTTTAGAGGCTCCAACCCTTGGTGCACCAACCCTTCTCTGGTACAGGCTCTGACCTAGTTTCTTAAGGACATCGATCCTCGAGGGCTCCAACATATCCTTCAAGGCACCTACCTTGTTTGTTCAATGCTCCAACCTTCTTTTCACTGAGTTTTTTCAATCTATAATTATGCCTTCACTTAGTCTCCACAATACATAATCAATGACAACCTTGTCTCATAGAAGGTGTCACCATTTCTCTTCATTATATCCAAGCAAAATATCTAAGTCACATCATGATCTTCAATAGTATTCACACAACTTCAATGTGTCTACAATGAACTGCACTAAGCTCTGCACAAAAACAACTCTTTGTTTTAAGCCTCTATTTCACTGTCGCGGTAACTACTTCCGGAGTGACTGCTTCAAGAGTGACTTCTTCAGAGGAGTGACTATCGTGGTTTCATATTGTGCATTCAATTAAAAAAACAAACATGTTCATAATCAAATAATATTCTTAGATCCACAAAGCATCCTTTTGAACAGTTATCTGAATCACTGTCAAACACAGGTCTGAGCCTTTCAATAAATAACCCAATCAACAAAATTCTTGACCTTCGGCTTCCTTCTTCACTCGCGCAACCTTCTGCATCCTCTTTCATTCGCTCAAACTTTGGCTTCCTTTTTTTTTCTACTTCATGTTCACGAGTTGTGAACTGTCCTTCTTCTCTGTGATAGGTGCCCGAGATCAATGCTTGAGGTGACGCGTTTAGCTCGTATTTATACAGGTTTCACCAATACCCAAAGGACAAGTTCATTTGGAGGGATAAGCCGACTTATTGCACATTACAAAATATATCGTAAACTTGTTTATTTTTAGAAATTTCATAGGAGAAGGTCATACCGACATGAGGTCCCACATCCACGTCATCACCTTAATCGCAATCACAACTTCATGAAATCAGAGGTTTTACAAGTTGTGTTCATGCTCTGTTTTCCAATATAGCCGATGCCCCTACTATCGACGGAGTGGATGTGATATGATATTAAACTTTTTTTGATAACTTCGTCGAGTCCACAATTCTATCGCAATCGGCGGTCCATCAGGTCCATAAGTCTATCGCAATTGGCGGTCTGTCGAATCCATAACTCTATCGAAATCGACAGTCTGCCATCATGACATCCCTTAGAAACTTGTGATTCAACAGATGCAATATCCTATTGAGCTATGTTATAATGGTGCAACGGGTCCGCATTATTATCGTAATCGGAGGTTTTACTGTGACAACTCTTTATGATTTGTGATACGTAACTTCCAATAGGCAAATGCAATATTTAATTAAGGTGTATTATAATGGTCCAACAGGTCCACAATACTCATATCGCAATCGGGGAATTCGAGTGGTAACACATAATAAAGTCGCTAATATAATTCCTTTGATAACACTGTTAACTCCTCCGTTATGGCTCTTCTTCCCTTTAGCTCTTTCTCTGTTGATGTGTTCCTCTTTGCTCCTCTGATATCATTGTTCTTCCTATGACTTCTGATAACCTACTTCAGATGAACTCTTTTGATAACTCTTCTTGACTTCCAATTGCTTCCAGTGTCTTTCCAATGGATTCCTTCTTGAATTCTTGCTCCTGTTACTTCATGACTCTACTTCTCCTTGGCTTCACATTAATATTTAGTATCCCAGAATATTGCCATATTGACATCAAGGACAATCTATATCAACAATCACTCCCTTTGTCATTGATGGCAATACTCTTCTTCTCTCCCCCTTTGAAATCATTGGCAAAGGAGTACACAAGGACTCCCCCTGTCATGGTGTTTTTTTTTTACTCAAGATAGAGAGATTGTTGTCTTATCATCAGCTAGCACATTATCCATTTTTCATGTCTCAAAATAACTACTTTATCATGGCTTCAACAATGATGCTCCAAGAGTGTCCCAAATAGACTTTTAAAGTTTGCTTTTAACCATGCTCAATTGTGGGCAACGATGCCTTAAATATGCTCCATTTCAGTGCTTCCAAACAGACTCCAAATAGCCACACAACAAATATCCAAGTCCAATTTTTTATGCTTCTGCAATCTGAATTATGTTGTCTCCACAATCAAAATTAAGAAGTCTACGTAGTCTGAATCAAGAGAAAATGCCACTAAAATTATTTTTCTCGCTATCTCTCTTCATATCCAAGTTCCTCTGTATCTATGTGCTTCTCCTTAAGTCATTGCCATCTAATATTTCAACATCATTGCATTCAGATGAAATGGTGAGAGGTTGTGCCTTAATATTGCCATTTTTCTAAGTGACTAGCATCAACCTGAGCTACATTTGACTGCACAAAATTCTTCTTTCTATAGTCCTTTTGATGAGCCATCTTTTCCTTGTGTTCTTTACAAGTTATGTCCATTAGCAGATTTTGATATCAATCTGTGACTGTCTTTTAAATTCTTTCTATTGACTGACAACTTTTTGCAATGCTTCAATTATGTTAGATGTTGTCAACTGCTCTTGCTTCAAGTTCCATTCCCATATGTATATGTTTGTTTGAAGTTTTCCTCTATTGTGTCCATAATTTACCTGTTCTTACATCATATCCCTGAGTCAAGACATTCAACTTCTGTAATAACAAAAACATAGTGCTTTGCCCCATTTCTTTAGCATTAGATGGCCTTCTCTGCTACTCCAATTTCTACTTAGTGATCAAGTGGAAAACATCTTCAACAACAATCCAATGGATAGATAAGAGATCATGTTCTTTCTAAGGAGCGTTCCTGCGAAATGATCTATCAAAGAATGATTGTCAATATAGCTCATCAAGGATTTCATAGGGACCCTTTCACAGGTAGCGTTTGCAATAATGATCAAGAATCACAAGCTCCCCTTAACTATATGCATGGTCTCTTTTGGTAGAACCCCATTATCAAACACTCGGAATATCAAGGATATCTTCATCAAGTCAAAAACATGTGTTGATGGCGGAAGTGTTCAAGAGATTTTCTAATCCAATTTGCTTCTTTCTCCATACTTGTATAACTTTCTTCATTGGTATGGATATAGCTTGTGTAGGAGCCCAAATCAAGTTACAATCATGTGCCATATGACCAATGTTATGGCACTTGAAGCATTCTATGTTGTTCATGAATAAGAATTCATGATTTCTTGCAAAATTGCTTTTTGGAGATTGTCGGGGACCAAAATATCTCTCTTTGTGATATGCCCTACAATATTTTTCCATGTTTCCAAAGTTTGTACAAGCATAACAATAGCCAAGAAATAAACTTTGGTACCTGGGAGATGGAGATTTCCTTGATGTACTTCTGAAGTATTTCTGCCTTGAGATTTTTTTATGGTATTCATTGTCTTTTGTATTCTTGACACCATCTGCAAGTCTTCTTGGAGTAAGATTTCTTCCATAGTTGCCTTGACTCTTCTCCTTACCCTTTCTAGAACTGGGAGCATCAACATTTCTTTCTGGTTTCCTCACATTCTTATTGTTTGAAGCATTATCATTCTTTCTTGAGGATTCACTTGTATATCCAAGACCCGGTTTATCAAATGGAGATCTTTGATGGTTGAGCATGTCATCCAAGGCTTGAGAGATCTTCAAGATTTTTTCCATTCCTTCAACCTTTTCCCTAAAGGAAACAATCTCTTCTTCCAATCTTTTGCAATCATTATTCTTCTTAGCAAGTTGTTTCTCAATCTCTTCCTTGATACAAGTTGCTTCATTTGCTTCTATTTTAAGGGAGATGATATCTAACTTCATTTTGAAGATTTCTTCATCCTTTTATTTCAGTTGACATATCATGGTGTTTCTTTTCTTTTCTACTTCATCAACCTATCCTTCTATGATTTCCAAAGCTTCCATCATCTTCTCGGCTCCCTGTCCTAGTTTTCTTGCTTCTTATAGTTGAGATTTAAGAGAGGAGACATCTTCCCTGTATTGAAAAATCTTTGTTTCAAGTTTGTTCAAGATTTTGCGCCTTTGTTCAAGGTGGCTTGACAATTTATCTTCCCATTTCTTTGCCTTATCCAATTGATTTTTCATGGATATGAATTCTTCACGATGCTTTCTTTTGTTTTGATAAAATTCCTCCTTAAGCTTGGCAAGCTCTTCATCCCTTTCTTGTACTTGAAACTTGACAAGGTCAACTTCCTTCCTTGTTTGGTCTTGGTCACCAGCTAGTGCTTTCTTCTTAAGTTCCTCGTTTTCCTTTTTCAAACTGATAATCTCTTCCATGGAAGCCATAATTTTAGTGAGGAGATCTTGTTCAAAATCTTTTTCATTCTCTCCATCTTCTAGGTCTTCTTTAGCCTTGATGTCATCATTCTTATTTTCAGCTTCCATGATGGGTTCTAAATTTCCTTATTGCTTTCCATCATCTTCTTGACTAGTGGTCATGGTCAATGCTCCTTTTGAGTGAAGGTCGTAAAGTTTGTCCCATATACCCTTTGCTGACGAACACTTTTCTAAATTGTCCTTTATAGAATCTGGTAGCCCATTCAAGATTTCCTTCCTTGCTTTTGCATTATGTTCCTTGGATTCTCCATCTATCATGATTTTAGCAATCACTGATTTCCAGACTTCAATGCCTTGAGTCTTTAAGAAATTCCTCAATCTTGCTTCCCATATATCAAAGTTTACATTGAACAATGGAGCCTTCACAAATCGATTGACTTCAATTTTGGTGGTTGAGGGAGAGATATCCTTAGGAGGATTAGAGACTTTCTTCCTTGGCTTCGCCATTTGTGTGCTAATGATCAAGCTTCAAGTTGTTAGGCTTTGAGTGAAGGTACTAGCTCTGATACCAATTTTTGGAAATACTGAGAGGAGGGTGAATCAATATTCCTTTTCTATTGTTATTTTTACCAGTTAAATCAATTATATTTAGAACACAAAGTAAGGAATAGGAATAAATTATTTTATTAATATAATCTTTATAATAAATCAAGTACAATATATAGGGCTCCAACCCTTGATGAAGACACCAACCTTCAATTCCCCAGGTTCCAGCCTATTGCCAAGCACCAACCTGGACTTTTTTGAGGATCCAACCTCTATGGCATCAACCCTATCTTCTCAAGGCACTGATCTTGCATTTAGAGGCTTCAACCCCTAGGGAACCAACCATTCTCTGGTATAGGCTCCGACCTAGTTTCCTGAGGACACCGATCCTCTAGGGCTCCAACCCTATCCTTCAAGGCACCTACCTTGTTTGTTTGAGACTCCATCCTTGTTTTCATTGAGTTATGTCAATCTATAATTACACCTTCACTTAGTCTCCACGCTACATAATCAATGACAACCTTGTCTCATAGAAGGTGTCACCATTGCTCTTCATTATATCCAAGCAAAATCTCTAAGTCACATTATGATGAATAATACATCATGATCTTCAATAGTCTTCACACAACTTCAATGTGTCTACAATGAATTGCACTAAGCTCTGCACAAAAACAACTCTCTATTTCAAGCCTCTGTTCTCACTTTCGCAGTACTTCAGGAGTGACTGCTTCAGAAGTAACTGCTTCAGGAGTGACTTTCTCAGGAGTAACTACTTTAGGAGTGACTTCTTTAAAAGAGTGACTATCGCGGTTTCATATTGTGCATTCAATTAAAGAAACAACTGTGTTCATACTCATATAATCTTCTTAGATCCACAGAGCGTCCTTTTGAACTGTTATCTGAATCACTATCAAACACCGGTCCAAGTCTTTCAATAAATAACCCAGTGAACAGAATGCTCAGCCTTTGACTTCCTTCTTCTTCCGTTGGACCTTTCGCTTCCTTCTTCACTCGCTCGACCTTCGGCTTCCTCTTTCGTTTGCTCGACCTTTGGCTTCCTTTTTTTGGCTACTTCACATTCACGAGTTCTGAACTATCCTTCTTCTCTGTGATAGATGCACGAGATTAATGCTTGAGGTGAAGTGTTTATCTTGTATTTATACGGGTTTCACCAATACCCAAAGGACACATTCATTTGGATGGAGAATCTGACTTATTGCACATTACAAAATATATTGTAAACTTGTTTATTTTTGGAAATTTCATAGGAGAAGGTCGTACACACATGAGGTCCCACATCCACGTCATCACCTTAATCGCAATCGCAACTTCATGAAAATCGGAGGTTTTATAGGTCGTGCTCATGCTCTGTTTTTTGATATAGCCAATGCTCCTACTACCGATGAAGTGGATGCGATATGATTTTAAACTGTTTTTGAGATCTTCGTCAGGTCCACAATTCTATCACAATCGACGGTCCATCAAGCCCATAACTCTATCGTAATCAACGGTTCGTTGGATCCATTATTCTATCACAGTCGACAGTCTACCATTGTGACATCCTTAGAAACTTTTGATTCAACGGATGCGACATCATATTGATTTATGTTATAATGGAGCAGCAAGTGTGCATTATTATCGCAATTGGAGGTTTTACCGTGACAACTCTTTATGATTTGCAATATATAACTTCCGATAGGCGGATGTGATATTTCATTCAAGTGTATTATAATGGTCCAGTGGGTCTGCAATACTCTTATCGCAATCAGGGAATTCGAGTGGTAACACATAATAAAATCGCCCATATAATTCCTCCGATAACATTGTTAACTCCTTCGTTATGGCTCTTCTTCCATTTAGATCTTTCTCTGTTGATGTGTTTCTCTTTGCTCCTCTAATATCGTTGTTCTTCCTGTGACTTTTGATAACCTACTTCCGATAAATCTTCTTTGAATTCTCATGTTCTTGACTTCCAATGGCTTCCAATTTCTTTCCAATGGCTTTCCTTCTTGGCTTCTTGCTCCTGTTACTTCATGGATCTGCTTCTCCTTGGCTTCAAAGTAATATTTAGTATCCCATAATATTTCCATATTAACATTAATGACAATCTAGATCAATAGTTTGCTCTGGAAAACCATACAAGTTCAGTTTTCAATCGGCAAGAGCATTGGTGGGTAGCACATCTGGTAGCACTCACACTAGTACCACCAGCAGTAGAGACTTGTGCGAGTTATGGCATCGAAGGATGGCGCATATGCATCATGGAGATTTGAGAGTACTGAGGGAGATCACTACTGGAGTTTCTGATTTCAGTTTCAAGCATTATGAGGTCTGCAGAGGACCTTTTTTATTTCTTCTGCAAGATTGCTTTCATGTGCTTCAAATATCATGAATCTATCAACAAACGTAGAAAAACTATCATCCTGCGGGCCTTTACCTGGAATGGTAAAGCATGACTTTGTACAAGTCAAGAATGCTTTATTCATGTCCCTGATTAATGAATCTTTCAAAAAATTTGAATTACCTGGGATCCACTCGACTTCAAAGTCAAACTGTTGGAACCAAATCTGCCAAGCAAGAATTCTTCCTTTTGCAATTTGTCTTGAAATTTTGGCAGATAGAAAATATTGAAAATTCTTGGAGTGTGTGCGTATTAATAATTTTATAGGAGTCAGATATAATTCAAATCATTTTATCCCATTAAATATAGCCAATGTTTCCTTTTCTGCTATGAAGTAATTCTTTTGTCTAGGTGTAAATTCTCTTGAAGCATAAGCACAGAGTTTTTCTTCACCCTTTTCTCTTCGTTCTAGAAGAACAACGGCCCAAAAATCTAGAGAAGCATCAGTCTGAAGAATAAGCAAACCATCACCTGGTGGCTGAAGCTTTGATAGGTGCTGACATTCTACTTTCAATTGTTGCACTGCTGCTGTTGCTTCCTATGCCCATCCCTGCTTGAGATGTTTCCTGATCGGCGTTGTTTTCTCTGTCAGATTTGGAATATATTTGTGCAGATAATTCAAAACTCCTAAGAACCTTTGAATTGTCTTGGTATCCTTCAGTTCATCTGGAAACTATGTCAATTTGGTTAATACATGTGGTTTCATTTGAATTGCACCATTGACTACATTAATTCCCAGAAAATCTATGATGGTTTGGAATAGAGACATCTTTCTTTCTGACAAGACTATACCATGTTGCTGGAATTCCTTTAAAAATATTTATAAATGCTCTAAATGGGTATTTACATCTGGACTATGGATGAGGATGTCATCAATATATGTGACAATAAAATCATACTTATTAAAAATAAAATCCATTCTTCTCTGGAAGAATGCAGGGGCATTTTTCAACCCGAAGGGGACAACCTTCCATTGGTAAAATTCAGCTGGGAAAATAAAAGCAGTTTTATGCCGGTCCTCGAGCTGTATCTGGATATGATAATATCCAAACTTCATGTCAAATTTATTGAATACCTTTATATGCTGAATTTTTTGCATTATAGTCTCTGGTCTTGGCAATGGATAGCTAAAGCTTTGAGTGATGGCGTTGAGGGGTTTATAATTTATCACCATTCTAGGTTTACCCCTAACTATCTCTGAATGATTTCTTACCAGAAACGTTGAGCAAGAGTAATGGGACTCGCTAGGCTCTATGAGATGCATCTGCAGTAGCTCTTTAATCTGTCCTTTTATTTCTTGCTCATCTAAGGGAGTACAGGGAATTAATTTTCCTTTGACTCCGTTGCCGTGCAAGGTTATGATTTCCTGCATCGGACTTTCTGTTTCCAAAAACTGTTGTGGGTTCTTCGAGCAACTCTTTAGAAGTATTTTTTGGATATCATTTTGTTCTATAGACCAGTTGTGATCTACGCATGCCAATTGCTTTGTTTTGGATTCTGCTCTTGCTTCGTAAATCTGCAGGACTTCCTGCCAGTCATCAGAATCTCTTAATGGCTTTCTGGCTCCTATTCTTTTCTGGCTATTTTCATATCTTGCTTCTGAATTTGCAATAAACAGTCTAGGAATAGAAATAACTTTATTCTTCAAATTTATAATCAGCTTATCTCGGTTGATTGTTACTGGAAGCACAAAATTTAGAAATGGCATACCCAACATTAAACTAGCTGAGGGATCAAAGTGTTGTATTGCAGACATATTGATAATACTCCCCCAAACTTTTAAAGAAATATTGTCTACATAGTGAGTTAAGCTCACTGATCCTCCAATGGTTCTTGAAACCAGTATGTTTTGCAGTGGTTTCCACAGAGATTTAAATGAAGATGGTCTAGCCAAATGATTACATCTGCCGGTATCAATGAATGCATCAACTGACACCCATTCATTTTTTCCCTGAACTTGTACGAGAATGTAAATAAGGCTATTTGTTTTGACTATCTTTTTTAACAAAGTGTGCTCTTCTATCTTCGAAATCTTTGGTTTTGGTAAACT
Organism: Pinus taeda; assembly: GCA_000404065.3. NCBI lineage: Eukaryota > Viridiplantae > Streptophyta > Pinopsida > Pinales > Pinaceae > Pinus > Pinus taeda. The sequence goes on along the minus strand of APFE031696545.1, from coordinate 79,525 downwards.
TGTGGAAGTTGTTGTTCTCTTCTGGAATGGACAAAAGGCATTTATGTCTAGCAAAGGTAGCACAGGGTGCTTACCTTGTTTTACTGATAATGATACTGCACTTACAAATTCATCATTTGAGTCATCTGTTGTTTCACTAGTGACTTCAGTATCAGTGTCACTGTCTTCTTCACTGTAGTGGTATTCTTCTGAAAAATCATCATCAGAACATGATGGACAAATATTCATTTTTTGAACATTTTCTTCGTCTTCTACATCTGATACTTCAGTTAAAATATATATATCTGAAATATCATCCTCTGAATCTACAATTGACCAATCATCTTGAAACTCTTCTATATCTATACATGCTTTGAGTTTACTAGATGAATTCTGTGGGCACTTTTGTACAAAATGTCCTTCCTTTTTACAAATGAAACAACAATTTTTGTTTCTGGGTCTTGATCTTTTCTTCAAAAAATTAAATTTACGAAAAGGCTTTCTTGGTTTAGAGACTCTCTTGGGTTTGAATCTACCATACCTTTTTGTTTTTCTTTTCTTGCTGAATGGTGTCCATGGTAGCATTCTTTTGCAGACATCTGAGCTGGGTGTGATGTCATGCGCTTTCTTCTGCCAACATAAGTATTTAACTTTCTCTGTAACTCTAAACAGAATATCAACCCAATATACCTGATCTAGAATTTTATTCTGGACTTCTAGATCCTTCATAATGAGGTCTCCTAAGTTGCCTGGTAATTTTGACAAAAATGAAATTTTCTGAGCCACGTCATTTGAGAGGTTAGCTTTGAATACTTTAGCCATGAAGTCTTTACTGAACTGATCAAGATATTTCAAATCTTTTAGTTCCATTCTATTAAGATCTGTTATCAATTGCTTTTTCTCATCAAAGGGTTTTGGCACGAACTGTGTTTTTAATAACAATTCCAATGTAGACAGTCTGGCTTCCATGACGGCTCTTCTTTCAGCTTCGGATGGTCCCATCCACCAATCATAGGCTATTCCAGCCATGCATTTTTCTGCTAGGACCATGATAGATACATTATCTAACCTTGTTGTGACATGCATTTGATAGAGAGCTCCTATCTAGATCCAGATCGATTCTCCAGGATTTGAAGAATTATCTAGATCTAAGATGTAGCCACTTGAATTAGCAGCATACAAGTATTCTTCAACTCGAGGATATTTACTGACTTCTTTCAAAATATGTGCCTTATTCTGATTATGTATAGATGGCAAAATGAAAGAAGGGAACTTAGAGGCAGCTTGCTCAAGTGTCATGACTTCTTTCTTTGACACAAACAATTTATCAGGTTTATATGTCTCTCTTTCACTAGTTAATTTTCCAGTGCCTTTAGAAGTACCCTCTCCTGAACTAATTGCAATTTCTGCTTCTTTGGACTCTACTTCTTCCTCTAGATCCCAAAAATTGGGTGTACTCATATCCCTGTGAAACTTAGGAATTTCTTTGGCCTTCTTCTTTTGTCTCCTCCTTCTTCTTTCTTCCTTTTCTAGCTTCTCTGGTTGTTGCTCGTCATAGAGCAGTTTGAGATTAGCATTTATCATATCAGCTTGTTTACCTAGATCATCTAGAACGTCTTCTGCATGAGCACACCAAGTGGTTAGATAGTTTCCTATCTGGTAAACTTGGTCCATGTCATTTGGATTCTGAGAATTTTGTTCTAGCAGTGGGGCACAGTCAGCTCTAGTAGGTGGTTGTCTGGTATTAGATGAAGAAGTACTAAATTTTGTTTTAGGCGGCCATTTTCCTCCTCTTACAAATCTTCGATTTGCATACTGAAATTCCTCTACAGGTGGAGTGGTATTGACATATGTTATAAACATTTTAGTCACAACAAAAAATGGTTTTTCTTCTGGTATATACAACTGGTTTGTGGACAGCGACATACTGGTGGAAGAGCTAGCTTCTTCTGGTAAGGGCATATGACGATAAAAAGATCTTCTTCCACTAACAGAGGATTGTTCACTTTTTGAGATTGCTGGTAGCACATGTTTTTCTGGCATGACTATTGGTCGTGGTATTTTGGGTCTGTTAGGAATGATCCTCACGCAACCATCTAACACAGACATTCTTTTTAATAAGCTATTTGAGTTATCTGCGGCTACCAGAGATTTATACTAGACGTACCAGTCATTAGGCAAAGCTTCCTTATCGTAATGAACACCTTCTACCTGTGCATTGCTGATTCCTACAACAACACAATCTCTCAACACTGGTTGTCTCAACTTAGGATGTACAGTGTTTGTTAGCTGAAAAGAGGTCTGGACTATCACAGACAAATACTCACTGTCTTCTACCATTTTGAGACCTTGTACTCCTATCAGGGCTTTCCAACAATCCTTAAGGTGGATATCAGACAAACTAATAGCATAATCTGGATAGATAGTGCCATGTTGACATCCTGAGGATAAATTTCCAAGTATGGTTCCTATTCGGGCATGTTCATGTATATTGTGCCTGGTATCGAAAAGTTCGGCTATACAGGGAGTATTAAGGCCATGACGGAACAATGGGGCTAATCCAATTCTAATCCCCCCAAAATGAAAATAGTAGAATTTCTTTTCAGCGACATATTTCTTAAACTTTCTGATTTCGTCTTTAGAAAACAAATTTAAACCTACAATTTGTACAGATGGACCTTTGATTCTTATCTTGAGCTCAACTTCTTCAAAGTAGGCCTTCTTAGATAATTTGAATAGCATCGGGACTGGATAAATTTCTTTAGAATTTAGTGCAGGAGGTTTCCAGTTTTCCGGGTCTTCAACCTTCTCATGTTCTACCAAGTCAGACTCATGGGATCTACTATCTACTTCAGACACAGATCTTCTGTCAATAGTTGAGAAGGATCCTAAGAAATTGGCCATGGTGAACTCTTACAATCTATTCCAGAGATTGACTAAAGTAGCTTTTATTTACTCAGCACTTGTAGGACAATATGCTTTTCAAAGGCTACCTGACTAACTTCAGACTCTGTCTATAGAATGTATGATGTCCAAGGAAGGGGGTATGAAAGTGAGTATTTGTCTGTGATAGTCCAGACCTCTTTTCAACTAACAAACATTGTACATCCTAAGTTGAGACAGCCAATGTTGAGAGATTGTGTTGCTGTAGGAATCAGCAATGCACAGGTAGAAGGTGTTCATTACAATAAGGAAGCTTTGCCTAATGACTGGTACGTCCAGTATAAATTTCTAGCAGCCACAGATAACTCAAATAGCTTATTAAAAATAATGTCTGTGTCAGATGGTTGTGTGAGGATCATTCGTACCAGACCCAAAATACCACGACCAATAGTCATGCCAGAAAAACATGTGCTACCAGCAATCTCAGAAAGTGAACAACCCTTTGGTAATGGAAGAAGATAATTTTATCATCATATGCCCTTACCAGAAGAAGCTAGCTCTTCCACCAGTACGTCGCTGCCCACAAACCAGTTGTATATACCAGAAGAAAAACCATTTTTTGCTGTGAATAAAATGTTTAGAACATATGTCAATACCACTCCACCTGTAGAGGAATTTCAGTATGCAAATCGAAGATTTGTAAGAGGAGGAAAATGGCCGCCTAAAACAAAATTTAGTACTTCTTCATCTAATACCAGAAAGCCACCTACCAGAGCTGATTGTGCCCCGCTGCTAGAACAAAATTCTCAGAATCCAAATGACATGGACCAAGTTTACCAGATAGGAAACTATCTAACCACTTGGTGTGCTCCCACATAAGACGTTCTAGATGATCTAGGTAAACAAGCTGATCTGATAAATGCTAATCTCAAATTGCTCTATGACGAGCAACAATCAGAGAAGCTAGAAAAGGAAGAAAGAAGAAGGAGGAGACAAAAGAAGAAGGCCAAAGAAATTCCTAAGTTTCACAAGGATATGAGTACACCCAATGTTTGGGATCTAGAGGAAGAATCAGAGTCCAAAGAAGCAGAAACTGCAATTAGTTCAGGAGAGGGTACTTCTAAAGACACTGGAAAATTAACCAGTGAAAGAGAGACATATAAAACTGATAAACTGTTTGAGTCAAAGAAAGAAGTCATGACCCTTGAGAAAGCTGCCTCTAAGTTCCCTTCTTTCATTTTGCCATCTATACATAATCAGAGTAAGGCACATATTTTGAAAGAATTCAGTAAATATCCTCGAGTTGAAGAAGACTTGTATGTTGCTAATTCAAGTGGCTACATCTTAGATCTAGATAATTGTTCAAATCCAGGAGAATCGATCCGGATCTGGATAGGAGCTCTCTATCAGATGCAGGTCACAACAAGGTTAGATAATGTATCTATCATGGTCCTAACAGAAAAATGCATGGCTGGAATAGTCTATGATTGGTGGATGGGACCATTCGAAGCTGAAAGAAGAGTCGTCATGGAAGCCAGACTGTCTACATTGGAATTGTTATTAAAAACACAGTTCCTGCCAGAACCCTTTGATGAGAGAAAGCAACTGATAACAGATCTTAATAGAATGGAACTAAAAGATCCGAAATATCTTGATCATTTCAGTAAAGACTTCATGGCTAAAGTATTCAAAGCTAACCTTTCAAATGACGTGGCTCAGAAAATTTCATTTTTATCAAAATTACCAGGCAACTTAGGAGACCTAATTATGAAGGATCTAGAAGTCCAAAATAAAATTATAGATCAATTATACTGGGTTGATCTTCTATTTAGAGTTACAGAGAAAATTAAATACTTATGTTGGCAGAAGAAAGCGCATGACATCACACCCAACTTAGATGTCTGCAAAAGAATGCTACCATGGACACCATTCAGCAAGAAAAAGAAAACAAAAAGGTATGGTAGATTCAAACCCAAGAGAGTCTCTAACCCAAGAAAGCCTTTTCGTAAATTTAAATTTTTGAAGAAAAGATCAAGACCCAGAAACAAAAATTGTTGTTTCATTTGTAAAAAGGAAGGACATTTTGCACGAAAGTGCCCACAGAATTCATCTAGTAAACTCAAAGCATGTATAGATATAGAAGAGTTTCAAGATGATTGGTCAATTGTAGATTCAAAGGATGATATTTCAGATATATATATTTTAACTGAAGTATCAGATGCAGAAGACGAAGAAAATGTTCAAAAAATGAATATTTGTCCATCATGTTCTTATGATGATTTTTCATAAGAACACCACAACAGTGAAGAAGACAGTGACATTGATACTGAAGTCATTAATGAAACAACAAATGACTCAAATGATGAATCTACAAGTGCAGTATCATTATCAGTAAAACAAGGTAAGCACCATGTGCTACCTTTGCCAGAAATAAATGCCTTTTGTCCATTCCAAAAGAGAACAACAGCTTCCACAAGTTTACCAAAACCAGAGATTTCGAAGACAGAGGAGCACACTTTGTTAAAAAAGATAGTCAAAACAAATAGCCTTATTTACATTCCCGTACAAGTTCAGGTAAAAAATGAATGGGTATCAGTTGATGCATTCATTGATACTGGCGGATCTAATAATTTGGCTAGACCGTCTTTATTTAAATCTCTGTGGAAACCACTGCAAAACATACTGGTTTTAGAAACCATAGGAGGATCAGTGAGCTTAACTCACTATGTAGACAATATTTCTTTAAAGGTTGGGGGGAGTATTATCAAGATTTCTGCAACACAACACTTTGATCCCTCAGCTAGTTTAATGTTGGGTATGCCATTTCTAAATTATGTGCTTCCAGTAACAATTAGCCAAGATAAGCTAATTATCAATTTGAAGAAGAAAGCTATTTCTATTCCTAGACTGTTTACTGCAAATTCAGAAGCAAGATATGAAAATAGCCAAAAAAGAATAGGAGCCAGAAAGCCATTAAGAGATTCTGATGACTGGCAGGAAGTCCTGCAGATTTATGAAGCAAGAGCAGAATCCAAAACAAAGCAATTGGCATGCGTAGATCCCAACTGGTCTACAGAACAAAATGATATCCAAAAAAGACTTCTAAAGAGTTGTTGGGAGAACCCACAACAGTTTTGGGAAACAGAAAGTTTGATGCAGGAAATCATAACCTTGCACGACAACGGAGTCAAAGGAAAATTAATTCCCTGTACTCCCTCAGATGAGAAAGAAATAAAAGGACAGATTAAAGAGCTACTGCAGATGCAGCTCATAGAGCCTAGCGAGTCCCATTAATCTTGCTCAAAATTTCTGGTAAGAAATCATTCATAGATAGTTAGGGGTAAACCTAGAATGGTGATAAATCATAAACCCATCAACGCCATCACTCAAAGATTTAACTATCCATTGCCAAGACTAGAGACTATAATGCAAAAAATTCAGCATAGCAAGGTATTCAGTAAATTTAACATAAAGTCCGGATATTATCAGATCTAGGTACAGCCCGAGGACCGGCATAAAACTTCTTTTATTTTCCCAGCCGGATTTTACCAATGGAAGGTTGTCCCCTTCGGTTTGAAAAACGCCCCTGCATTCTTCCAGAGAAGAATGGATTTTATTTTTAATAAGTATGATTTTATTGTCACATATATTGATGACATCCTCATCCATAGTCCATATGTAAATACCCATTTAGAGCATTTAGAAATATTTTTAAAGGAAGTCCAGCAGCATGGTATAGTCTTGTCAGAAAGAAAGATGTCTTTATTCCAAACCAGCATAGATTTTCTGGAATTAATGTAGTCAATGGTGCAACTCAAATGCAACCACATGTATTAACCAAATTGACACAGTTTCCAGATGAACTAAAGGATACCAAGACAATTCAAAGGTTCTTAGGAGTTTTGAATTATCTACACAAATATATTCCAAATCTGACAGAGAAAACAACGCCGATCAGGAAACATCTCAAGTAGGGATGGTCACAGGAAGCAACAGCGGCAGTGCAGCAATTAAAAGTAGAATGTCAGCACCTACCAAAGCTTCAGCCACCAGGTGATGGTTTGCTTATTCTTCAGACTGATGCTTCTCTAGATTTTTGGGAAGCTGTTCTTCTAGAACAAAGAGAAAAGGGTGAAGAAAAACTTTGTGCTTATGCTTCAGGAGAATTTACACCTAGACAAAAGAATTACTTCATAGCAGAAAAGGAAACATTGGCTATATTTAATGGGATACAACGATTTGAATTATATCTGACTCCTGTAAAATTCTTAGTACGCACAAACTCCAAGAATTTTCAATATTTTCTATCTGCCAAAATTTCAAGACAAATTGCAAAAGGAAGAATTCTTGCTTCGCAGATTTGGTTCCAATAGTTTAACTTTGAAGTCGAGTGGATCCCAGGTAATTCAATTTTTTTGACAGATTCGTTAACCAGGGACATGAATAAAGCATTCTTGACTTGTACAAAGTCATGCTTTACCATTCTAGGTAAAGGCCCGCAGGATGATAGTTTTTCTAAGTTTGTTGATAGATTCAGGATATTTGAAGCACATGAAAGCAATCTTGCAGAAGAAATAAAAAAGGTTGTAGGAATGAGATTGAGGAGAAATATTTGGATAAGAAAGTGCCAAGCATGGCAATCCAAGAATATCGGTACTTCTCTGGGCCTAGATGATACACTGGTAAAAGTATACCCCTTACCTAACATGAAGGTGAAACTCTTTTTTAGGAGTTTATCTGATCTATGGTCTAGCGAATATACTGACAAAACAATCTGGACAATCAAAATTTTAAATTTTTATCAGCTTATTGGAGGAGTGGATTTTTCCCTAAGTATCTTCACAGGAGCTAAAATCCTAGATCTTGAAGAAATTCCTATAAAACCTGAAGTAGGAAAATTCATTCTATCTTTGAAAATCCCTGATATTTTTGAAGAATTGGAAGCCTCTTTTTTGCAAAGGTTTGATGAAAATTATGCAGCAAACGACACTTTCCCTACTTATGAAATCTTTGAAGGATTTGCTGATTGGGATATAAAAGATGGTTTATGCAGAAAAAAGCACACCACTAGAATATCACAATGTATTCAAAGAACATTGCAATATCTCAGAACCTTTTCATCTCCTTGGGATTACCACAGTCTCAGGTTAAGAGAAAGCATTGATCCCAATTCATTTGCACAGGTTTTCAGTCACGAAAGCATTGGGGAGATTGAAACCAACAACAATGAAGAAATGATTAAGCAGCATGCTGGTTGGTTTCATGCATTTGGAAATTTAAAGATGGTAGAAAAAATTCATATTCTACTTAAAATGGATGAGTTACAGGGAGAACCCAAAGTGTTAAAATTTGTAGTTAATCAAAAGGCTTTGGTCACCATAAGTGTTCTCTCACCTAATTGGAATAATAATGTCATTCAAATAATAAGTTTGATGATTTCAAAAAGAATCTGCACTTCAATGATTTTCAAGTTAGGGTGGCAGCATAAAGTTTTTATTAGCAATAATTGTAGAGCTTAGGTTCAGCACGCTATCGAAAGTTCTACGAATATGTTTCAAATTTTTAAATGGGAACTCTTAAATAGCATCGAATTAATGGTACAGAGGTCCCCCACCATCAGAAATGTTTTCAAAGACTTTTTTCTTGATATTGAGATCAGCGCTTTACCTTTTCTAAACAACTGGGAGAAACAGGAAGCCATGTACACTCCTCAGCAACTGGGCCTCCACAAGATAAAGACAAATACGGAAAAGGGAGAATCTTCAAAAGTAGCATCCCGAAAGATGATAATGTTAGATGGAGATGCCAAAGGAAAAGAAACAACATCTATTTTACAAGACGAGTGGACAGATGCCCAGGACCCAACAGTAGATATCGACGAAGAATACAACAGATTGATGGAACGCCACTACCAGAAGATGCTCGATGAGTACGAGCCAGCACATGATTCTTCTGATCAAGATAATGACTATGATTTTGACAGAAGTCCGATGGGACCCTGGTAGAATATTTAGCTAGCAATGTGATAATGTGGTCACATGTTGTAGCTAAATTATTGTACTGGAAAGATTGAGTAGACACCGTCGGTGAAAGAAATACCAACAAGACCCTCAATTATTTCTACTTTTGCGTCATGTCTTAGCTAAGCTTAGATTTTCTAGAAATTCTATAAAACGAGAGATCTGCAGAAGTTCAAGGCATCGTTTGACAGAGAACTCTGAGAAGTTCAAGGCATCGTGTATTTCTGCTTTTTTTATTAATAACGAAGCCTATTGGGCCACCTGTCTGAGGACATTTCTTATAATCCAAGAGAACTTTGAGCTGTAAGGCGAAGGCATTTGAAGGCCCGAGGAGAGAGGTCATAGTTGCATGCGCATGCTCAGTTGAGGACAAGTAACCTGCCACAGATTTGCTATCTGAAAGTTTTCGACTTTGATTTGAAGTAAGTTCTAATACCGAGGCTTTCTTTCTATTGTCTTGCTTGTCGTCCTACGTAGTATACTTAAATCTCTTTGTTTCTCGATCACGGTGTTCTTTGGGTAAGTACACCAAGTTCCCATTCCTAGTGAGCGACAAAAGATCTACAGGTATACTAGACTTGATTCATACTGATGTTAGTGGACGTATGTCTCATGTGTCTTTGGGTGGTTATGAGTATTATGTTATATTCATTGATGACTAGTCTAGGAGGACTTGAATATATTTCCTGAAGACTAAGGGTGAGGTCTTTAGTCGCTTTAAATATTTCAAAGCTCTTGTGGAAAAGCAGGCAGGTAGGAAGATTCGGGTCTTGAGTTCAGACAATGGTGGTGAGTACACCGATGGTGGGTTTTCTGACTTTTATGCACACGAGGGTATTAGGAGAGAGTTCCCAGTTCCTTACAACCCCCAACAGAATGGGGTGTTTGAAAGGAAGAACATATCTATTATTGGGGATGTTAGAGCGATGATTCGTAATCAGGGGTTGCCTTTGTTTTTGTGGGATGAGGCCTGCATTGTTTTTGTTTATCTTCAAAATAGGAGTCCTCACAGAGTATTGGGGAATATGACTTCGGAGGAGGCTTTCACTGGAGAGAAGCCTCATGTGGGACATCTTCGTATCTTTAGATGTCTCACATATTCTTATATGCCCAAGGAGCAGAGGACAAAGCTGGAACCCATGGCAAAGAAGGGTACCTTTATGGGTTACAATGAGACTTCCAAAGCCTATCGGATATTCATTCCTTCTAATTCGGAGAGTGGTGATTATGAGGGATGTGAAGTTAGAGGAGGAGAGGGCCTATCGGAGATCATGAGAGTATGATGAGAGAGAGTCACAGACTTATCCTCAGTAGGGAGGTCAGGTACAGGGAGCAAGACCTCAAGGTTTTGAATCAACTGGTACAAGAGGTACTTCAATGTCAGTGACATCTGGGGCATGAGTGGAGAGTTCACCGTGCACTTCTTTAAGGAGTCCACTAGTATAGGGTTCACATGGCACTTCAGCTGACACAGGCACAGGTGCCACTACATGTTCTTTGAGGACAAGTGTTGCCACAAGCACACCAGGGTCAGTTGGCAAACCTTCAGGTTCACCTGACTAGGGGACAAAGAATGAGGTTCCCTATGGGGAAGTTTCTTCAGGGAGGAGAAGGCCCAAGTGGCTTCAAGACACCTTGAAGGAAGCAGAGTTTGTTGGTCCTCCAAAGAGGGTGAACAGGGAGAGTGTGCCACCTGAGTGGTTTTGCAATTATGTAGCCAAGGCTACCAGCATTGTTAACTCTAAGCCTACTAGCTATGAGGAGGCTGCCAACCATGAGGTATGGAGAGAGGCTATGGTGAAGGAGTATGCCTATATCATTAAGAACAATGTCTGGGAAGTGGTGCCTAGGCTTGAGGGCAAGTCAGTTGTGACTTGTAGGTGACTCTACAACATCAAGCATGTTATGGATGGCAACATTGAGAAGTTCAAGGAGAGTTTTGTGGCTAGAGGATTCTCACAGATAGAGGGAGTTGACTATGATGAGACCTTTGCTCCCATAGCTCGGTACACTTCTGTTTGGTCCCTTATTTCTATTGCTGCAGAAATGGGTTGGAAGATCCATTAGATGGATGTGAAGACTGCATTTCTGAACAAAGTTATAGAGGAGGAGGTGTATGTTGAGTAGCCATAGGGCTTTGAGGTACTTAGGCAAGAGACCCATGTATGCCGATTGAGGCAAGCACTCTATGAAATTAAGCAAGCTCCGAGAGCTTGGTATTTGAGGATTGATACTTACTTGCGGTAGATGGGTTTCACGAAGAGTGATGCAGATCCAAACCTATACTACATTGTTGTAGGGGATGATCTGCTCATTCTTGCATTGTATGTTGATGATTTGTTCATCACTGGGGCAAAGAGACTGATTAGTGGTTACAAGGAGGATCTTGCTATGGAGTTCGAGATGAAGGACATCGGGTTGATGCATTACTTTTTGAGGCTTGAGGTGTGGCAGGAGGAGGGGCATATCTTTATGGGGCAGGGGCAGCATCTTGTGGATGTGTTGAGCATATTTCACATGGAATACTGTAGACCCATGTCTACACCTACGATCACTAACTGGAAGAAGCTTCATGCTTCCGATTCTAGTTTGGTGGATCCTTGATGTATCTGGTCAACAATAGGCCAGATATATGCTTTGCAATGAACACACTTAGCCAATTTATGGTTGAGCCCAAGAAGGTGCACTGGATAGTTTCAAAGCACATTCTTCACTGCATGCAGGGAACTGTTGATTATGGTCTGGACTATAGGCGGGGAGATGGAGTGAGGTTGGCAGGTTACACAGATTTAGATTGGGCAGGCTATGCTTCTAACAAGAAAATCACTTCAGGTTGTTGCTTTAGATTGGGTTTGGCGGTTGTGTTGTGGTTCAGTGAAAAGAAAAAGTCACTTGCTTTGAGCTCTTCTGAGACTGAGTATATGGCTGCTAGACAGGCTAGTTATGAGGCCATTTGGCTTCCCAAGTTGTTGTATGACCTATTTGATCAGGAGTTGAGACTGACGGTTATTCATTGTGATAATCAGAGTTGCATTAAACTCACGGAGAATCCAGTGTTTCATGACAGGTCAAAACACATTGACATCAGACATCATTTCATCAAGGACTATGTTCAGAAGGGGGTAGTGAAGCTGGAGTATATATCAACATATGAGTAGGTGGCCGATGTTGTCACGAAGTCCTTACCAAGAAGCAAACATGTCCATTTCAGGGACAAAATGGGTGTGGTGAGAAACACTTTCCTCAATAAGAGGGAATGTTGATTTTTAATGTACCTTGGACATGTGGTTTCCCATGGGTTAGTCTCTACCTAGGGAAAAGTGTCCAAAATAATTTTTTTCCTAAGTGTGACTTTATAAAGTGAAAGTGACTTTATAAGTGGTGAAGTCAATGTTAAACTATAAAGTGAAAAGTTACTTTAGACATAAAGTACAATGTGGGTACTTTATTTAATGGGTGAGTTAAAAAATAGAAAGTGAGAACTAAATGCACAGTTATTATCATCTCTTGATCTAAATGAATTTTAGCGATTAGATCTTAGGGTTGCCCAAAAGTCATTTACGGAAACAAAAAGGGGAAAAGAAAAGAGAAACTGCATTCATTCTTCATGAGCAGATTGGAGAAAAGAGGCTGAGAGCTGGAGAAAAGTTTTGAAGGAGAAATTTGTTGCAGCAAGTTGAAGCAGTGATTTCTGGGCAAAGTTGGGCATGGAAATCAAGGCATAGAAGACAACAGAAGGTATAGTACAAACAAAATTAAACGCTGTGAGATGCACGCTGTTTGAGAGAAGTTTTTGAAAAAAAATAAAAATAAAAATCCTTACAGTCCGTACAACGGTACAAAAATTCATATAGTACATTGCATGCAGCCATATTCGTACAGTACAGTGTGTGCATTCGTATACGTATAGTACATATTTTCAGCTTCAAGTGGGCACAAAAATCGAGGCAAAGTGGGCACAATTTTCAAGGAGTTTTGGGCTAAAGAGATAAGTTGTATTTAGAAATATTTTTAAAGGAAGTCCAGCAGCATGGTATAGTCTTGTCAGAAAGAAAGATGTCTTTATTCCAAACCAGCATAGATTTTCTGGGAATTAATGTAGTCAATGGTGCAAATCAAATGCAACCACATGTATTAACCACATTGACACAGTTTCCAGATGAACTAAAGGATACCAAGACAATTCAAAGGTTCTTAGGAGTTTTGAATTATCTGCACAAATATATTCCAAATCTGACAGAGAAAACAACGCCGATCAGGAAACATCTCAAGTAGGGATGGTCACAGGAAGCAACAACGGCAGTGCAACAATTGAAAGCAGAATGTCAGCACCTACCAAGGCTTCAACCACCAGGTGATGGTTTGCTTATTCTTCAGACTGATGCTTCTCTAGATTTTTGGGCAGCTGTTCTTCTAGAACGAAGAGAAAAGGGTGAAGAAAAACTTTGTGCTTATGCTTCAGGAGAATTTACACCTAGACAAAAGAATTACTTCATAGTAGAAAAGGAAACATTGGCTATATTTAATGGGATACAACGATTTGAATTATATCTAACTCCTGTAAAATTCTTAATACGCACAAACTCCAAGAATTTTCAATATTTTCTATCTGCCAAAATTTCAAGACAAATTGCAAAAGGAAGAATTCTTGCTTGGCAGATTTGGTTCCAACAGTTTGACTTTGAAGTCGAGTGGATCCCAGGTAATTCCAATTTTTTGACAAATTCGTTAACCAGGGACATGAATAAAGCATTCTTGACTTGTACAAAGTCATGCTTTACCATTCCAGGTAAAGGCCTGTAGGATGATAGTTTTTCTACATTTGTTGATAGATTCAGGATATTTGAAGCACATGAAAGCAATCTTGCAGAAGAACTTTACCACTGGTTGCAGAGATTGTAAGTGAAAGGGTGGTCTAATGGACAAAAACCATCTCGTCAAAAATGGACTCACACAGATCTCACTGTGCTATATCGTCTTGATACAGATCTAACGAGACCAGTAGATTTTTGAATACAAACCACGCTAGAAGGGTGTATTATTGAATTTGCAACTGAAAGCCATCAATCATTTTCAAAGGCTGAAGTGGTGTTCTAATCATGGTTGCGAGGGAAGCTGCTAAAAGAGGTTGCCCTTTGGATCATGGTTTTAATGGTGGATAGGGCTTGTTGGTGTTCCAAAGCCCGAGCATGGTAGCGTAAACACTTAGTTTTGGGGGAAGGACCTAACGGAGGGATGCTACCTATTAGGATCCCATAATTTAGGAATCAAAGTGGGTTTGCCTCTTACTATTCATCTAGGAGGTCTGCAGGTATTGGAAAAACTACTTCAAGAGTTTTACACCATCACACAGAAATTTCAAGCCTACCCATTTGATCCATTTTGCCAGAGGAGGTTCGCAAACATATAGAGCATGGAGGGCTACTTGGACTTGCTATGAATTTACTGCAAAATTGATTGTTTTTGTCATCATTTTCAAAAGCTATCTCCGACCAAATGGAGTTGAATTTTGGAAAATTAAAAGAGGTTTTTTCCAAGCACGGGCCAAAGAACAAAAACCTCATCTAGATTCTACACAAATGTCATAGATTGGAAGAGTCAAATGCATATTTACAGTCTATTTTTCATATTTCGGCATTTCTTGTTTTAGTTATGATGTTTAGGTGCAGATTGTGATGAGGTGGAGAGGCATTTTTGGAAAATGAGAGACATTTCTCTCAAAGGACACTCTCATATACAAAAAACTCTCTCAGTTTTGCAACAAATGTTCGTATTCAGGATATATGAGCTAGTTTTGGACCCCTATTTTTTCCAAAAGTTTAGTCCCTGTTTCGTAGTAGAATGACGCACAACTACTGTGCAAACATATCGATTAATGCTATTTTGAGAAATTTCGAATTTTGGAACTTCTAGAAGTCATTTTAGTTATTGGATAAGCGTATATAAGTTTAAATTCATGTATTTTTAAGTTCAAAGTCATGTGCCGATAACTTTCAACTTGGTTGACGATTTTAAAATGTATTAGTCTTGATATAACATTTTTGTTTTTTTTGCATAGCAAGTAAAGATGCATTGTATACGAACCATTCAATTTTTATGGAGTGAATTCGACCACCTAGAGTGGTAACTCAAATTCCTATTTTATATAATGATGTAAAGACATGGAAAATGGTGATGGTTGGTTAGATTGGAGAGGAAAGAATGTTGTGCATGTTGTAATTTTTTATGAGTTTTAATGAAATTGGTGAATCAAAAGTACTTGGTTAAATCTCTTCAGAGATTCATGTGATTCAACTCTCTTATGTGAGTGTTTCCTATTTTGTGTGTGTTATATTTCTTCCTATGATGTTTAAATGAAAAACCTGTTTCCTAATTCATGTTTTAATGGTGCTCTGTTGCAGTCATTTAGACATTCCATATGATTTTTCTAACATAATCACTTTAAGATTCATCCATTGTTTGATTCCTTGATATGGTTATCTACTTCCTTTATTCTTCTCACATCTGCAAGTATTAATTGGCATAAGGGAGTATTTTTTATCTTGCTTCTAAACAACTTTTCCCAATTCACCGAGCACCCACCACGTCATTGATCTCAATTTTTACTAACTCAATGCCCAATGGGTTTTTCTTTGCCCTGCCACCACACCTATAAACTATGTTATTTTCCAAAGATCTAGCCATTTTTCTTTATTGAAGCCAGTATTTAGTGACTGAGTTGAAAGAGAGATCACTCTGGGGTTGTAAGGGCTAGTTTCCAATTCCACAAGTGGTTTGTGGTTACCTTTGGGTTTCCTTCTTACAGCCAAAGGAAATTACGTAGTGCTAACACTACCCAGTGGAGAATTATGAGACTGTCAAGAGGATGGATGTAGACGACTCCTAAAAAGACAAGGATCTAGGAGCGCAAAGCAGAGAGTGGATAATAGAGAAATGTAAGGAAAGGGCCATAAAGACAATTAAAAGGAAACATCAGGTATTGCACCAAGCAAGAGCAGTGTTGAGAGATCCGAAAGAAGGAGAAAGGATGGGAGGAAGCTCGATGGCGGGGGTAGAGACGACCACAACTGCTGTGGGTCTAGAAGGTGATAAGGATCCACCCCCGCCAGTAGAGATGGAGATGTTGAATGGAAAGGGCCACATGGGCTAAAGGAAAACCTAGAAGATGAAATGCATTTTGTTATAAAGAGATTGTTTGTTGAAGATGATGCATCTAATGGAATCAACGATATGCTTCCCTGAAGCTCAGGTAGTGCCTCCCCCAACCTTCCCCTGGTGCTCTATAACAATCCTGACAAGTTGCTATCCAAGTTAATCAAAACTATAAGAGTACTAGTAGCAGCGGTACGGGTTTACAAGGATCTCTGCAACCGGGATCACAAGGATTTTTGTTGTTGGCATGGACTCAATAAAAAATGAAGGGATCATTCACAAGGTATCCTGAGTTCTTCGGTAGGGGGAATGAAGACGTAGAACAACACTAGTATTTATGTGAGGCCATCTAGAGAGCCTGCTAGACACTGGATAATGTGAAGCTAATCAAATTTCAGACTACACTCATGGAAAGGGCCTTGAGATGGTCCATAAATGGGTCAGAGTTACACCATAACCTAAATGTGGACAACATTAAATAACAATTTGTACAAGAATTCAAACTTCTACAAATTGATCAGTAAGGATTGCCAAAGTTGTGGGAGATAAAGCAGTTGGAGGGAGAGATTGCATGGGAGCTGCAATTGGAAAACCAAGTTACCTGATAGATCCAAATCACCAAAGGCATTGATTTTTCAAAGCATTGTTACCTCTCACTCGTACACCAATGACACAACAAAATATTGATACACTGAAGATGCTCTCTATTAAGTAACTCAGATAGAATATATGGCAGGACACACGCATGAGTATCAGTGCAGAGTGACATCGCATGATCCATCAATTTTGGGTCTCCAACATCAAATTGCAAGTATGACAGAGAAGTTGAAGACCATGCAATTAGCTCGCCCGACGCACCCAAACATATGGTATACAAATTCCTTAGTGGAAGTTCATGTTGCTACAGAATTTCCTATGTTGTGAGGCGCAAGTACCACATCTACACTAGTAGGACCATCTGGGCCTCACCCATAGCAGGAGTGGTGCAAATAGGATCACAAGGTTTTTATCCCTGGAGCAACTAACCCGAGTATTTTGAGGGATGCAGGGGGTATGGACACTCCCCTAGTTTGTGCCCAATTCTACAAAAATACTCCAATGTTCCAAATAACAATTATTGTGAATTTTGCACTTCCAAAACTCACCACAGCGACGAGTGTAAAGCATTGGATGCTCTAGCAGATAGGTTAGATTGCTCAACCTTCCAAGTTAATGAGACTTCTCGAGGAGGATGAGGAGGAGGAGTAATAATTGGTGGAAGGACAGAAGGCAGAGGCCCAGTTCGTTGTTACAATTGTGATCAAGAAGGACATGTTGTGTTAGATTTCCCACTACCAAGAAGAGCATGATGCTCTAAGTGCAGGGTCAATGCACATGTAACAGAGGATTGTCGGGAATTAATTGCAAGCTGGGAGGATCAAAACCGACAGAGGGGAGAAAAATTAATTAATGTAGAGCCAAGGGTATCATAGGAAACCCCCCCTCTCGAATATTAATATAGTTACACGAGGAGGCAAAAATACTGGGGCTAATCAAGGAGCCACGAACTAACCCATGATTATCATACTTACCTCCCCAAAGCACTCATACGACCCTGAGCAACAGAATCAGTATTACAAGGAAGACACAAAAGTTTTTGACAATCTAACTGGAGGTATAGGATCACAGAAGGAGAAGCCAGAATCTCGTAAGGCTAGTAGCCCAGACTTATCACCGTCTTCACCTGTTCGACCCATCGAAGACTAGTTCAGATTATTTCTGCAGATTGTGAATGAAGATTAGATGTTTGGGTAGTTGTGGAAGAGTCTAAAAGCAGTCATCGCAAAAGAGGAAGTTGAGGGAGGAGTCATTTCCACTAACTTACCCAAAAAACACTATAGGAGGGTACAGGGGATCAAGAGGAGAACAAGAAGAGAGTTCAGAATCGATGCTCAGATTGTGGGGTTTCAGATTAAGGACACTATGTTGGATCTAGGTTCAGATGTCAACATTCTACCAAGGAAAACATGGGAAGCACTGGGAAAACTTCAATTGACATTCTCACCAATCCAGTTGCGAATGGAAAACCAATATTGTATCCTTCTGATTGGGAGACTAGTGGATGTAGAAGTGGATGTAGTGGGGGTGAAGACCATGTCAATTTTGAAGTAATAGACATCATGGGAGAGAAGGACCCCTACCCAGCACTGCTAGGGATAGACTAGGCATTTGAAAACTATGCTATAATCGACTTGAAAAAGGAACTAATGAATTTTTAGGTACAAGGGGTTAGGGTGATTCAGCCTCTAAACCCATATCAAGGACCGAGGTTCATAGAACCAATAGATAACATAGAAGAGCCAGGGATGTTAGATCAACTCTGCAGACTAACAGTAGGAATAAGGGAGGAATACATTAACCCAACGATTGAAGGGTCTATCAGCTAGTGGAGCATTCAAAGTTTAGAGGTTGGCTCAGAGGTTTCTTGGGATGATTGGCAGCAGAGTGGGTATGAGATCAACATTAGACGTTGCACCACAATCTGTCAAGTCAATTGGATTGGCACTGAGGTAAGGGACTTCCATATCTTTAATGGTATAGACTCAATAAATTCATTTCTAAACAAGATTGATGCAACTGTTATTGAAGAACATAAATTACCACTATTAAATGTCGCGTTACAAGCGACACCAACAAGATGGTGGGGAGTTCACCGCAAATACCTCTGGGAATGGGAGAATATCAAAATAACCATGGAAGTAAGATTCAAACAAGTGGGGGAGTACCCTCAAGATTTCTCCAAGTACAGGGAGGATTCTGACCCTCAACAACATTTGAAAATTGTAAGGACAGATGAAATAGGGGAGGAGTTCTAGAGGAGTTGTGGGTGCATGGTTTTATACACACCTTGGGAACTTTTCCAAAATCTTGGTATGTACAAGAATAAATAAGAAGACAAACAAGGAACTGGGATAGCTTGGTTGATTACTTTTTTTGGCAGCTTTTCTTTCTTGGACAAGGACATGAGGCTGACTGAGGAATTGAAGGCTGTCAAGCAGATTTGGCTCACAATGGGTCAACTAATAGACGGGTTCATAGGCCAGAGAACCTTAGAGAATATCTATGAGTCAGGGTATCCTGAAGCAATGGCCTGTGGAAATGTGGACAAAGATAAAGATGAGGATGATCTGGAGGAATTACAACATTTGTCATTCCACGAAATTGAAGGGGAAAGGGACATCAAGGATGGGCCTATAACCGATGCACCACACTTTCTCCCACTAAAGTTGAAGAAGCATAACTTCGAGATTGGTGAAAAACCAAAGCTATCCTCAATTAGAGATTATTGGGATGAACAAACTACAAAAGATATTTTTGGCCTCCTGAGAGAATATGAAGATTTATTCCCTTCGTCAGTTGTGGAACTGGAAGGGATCAAGGGAGACCTGTGGGAGATTAAAATCATGCTAAAACCATATGCAAAGCCAGTAAAGCACTGACCTTACAGATTGAACCTGAGATTTAAAGAGAAAGTGAAGAAATAGATAAAAAAAATATCCTAACAGCAGGGCTTATATTTCCAGTTGATGAGGTAGAATGGGTGAGTTTGATTGTAATATAAAACTAGGAGGATGTTATATAGATATGGGTCTGTGTGGACTACCATGGCTTCAATAATGCTTGTGACGCATGACCTGTTTCCTACACCATCCAGTGATGAAGTTCTAGATAATGTAGCAGGGAATGAAGCCTCCCATTTTACAGACGGATTTTGTGGCTATCACCAAGTCAGGATCGTCGAGGAGGATTAAAAGAAAACTACATTCACTACAAAATGGAGATCCTATGCCTATCATATTAGGCCATTTGGTCTAAAGAATTCACTTGTAGTATTCTCCAGAATTGTAATTGCAACCTTTAGCGATTATATCCACAAGTTCCTAGAAATCTACATGGATGACTAGACGGCCTATAGCTGCTGAAGAAACACTCTAGTCTGCTCAGGATCATGTTTGATCAATGTAGACAGCTACAAATATCATTGAATTTGAAGAAATGCATATTTGTAGTCCTGTTTGGTACACTTTTGGGCCACATAGTGTGCAAAGGAGTATGCGTAGATACTATTAATCTTGCAACAATAATGAATATGGACCCACCTGCAAATGTAAAACAAATTAGATCCACTTTGGGACATACCAAATACTATAGGAGATTTATCCGCAACTACGCCTTGATTACTGCACCGATGGAGAAATTGTAGAGGAACGATGAATGATTTATGTGGTCGGAGAAGTGTCAGACTGCACTCAACATACTGAAAGAAAAGCTAGTAAGTGCACTGATTTTGGTCTACCCCGTCTTGAACAAACAGTTCCATGTCCACATTGATGCATCAAGCATTTCTCTGGGGGCTATTCTGGCTTAGTCGAGGGAAGGGAGCCTCGACCACCCAATTTCTTTTTCCAACAAAAATTTATCCACAATAGAAAAGAACTATACCACGACTGAGCGGGAGGTTCTGGCGATGGTATATTCACTTCAAAAATTCAGACACTATTTGCTGGTAGGCATGTTTAATTTTTTACTGACTATTCCACTTTGAAATACTTAGTGAACAAGTCTATGCTTGAAGCAATAATTTGCAGGTGGTTGTTGTTATTACAAGAATTCACTTTTAAGGTAATTGTTAAGCCTAGCCGATTGAATGTGGGCTCTAGTCACCTCTCATGGCTGGAATCATGAAAAAGTGGAGGATCTCTGGATGATCGGATACCAAACATAGATCTGTTCTAGATTGAAGCCATACCAGATTACCTAGAATATATTTCAACCTTTTTAGTTACAAGAAAATGTCCAAACGAGTAAACAACTACACAAAAGAGACATATGGTCATTCGAGCGGCCGATGATCAATTTATTGTGGGGCAACTATATAAACTAGGCCTTGATCACGTGTTTCACATACGTGTCCTTCACCATGAGAGACATGATGTGCTATAGGAATGTCATTCAAGAGTCATGGGTTGCCATGTTAGAGGAAAAGCTACTGCAAGGAAAGTGTTGTAGGCGTGACTATGGTGGCCGATGGTTTTAAAGATGTGAAAGAATATGCCAGGGGATGCAATGTTTGTCAAAGGGTTGAAAGGTCCTCACACCGAGATGAACTCCCATTGCAACTAGTACGTGCACTGCAAATATTTGAGAAATGGGTGGCCAATTTCATTGGGTCTATTTATCCGTCAGCGCGTCACTCTCATGCCAGGTATATAATTGTTGCAACAAAGTACCTCACTAGATGAGCTGAAACAATATGGGTAAAGGATTGTACTGCAGATACTTCTACCAGGTTCATATTTCATAATATCATATCCAGATTCAAGTGCCCCAGGAGTCTCACCAGTGATCAAGGGACCCACTTCATAAATGAAACAGTTGATTCCTTACTTAAAAAATTCATGATACAACACCACAAAAGTAGCCTGTGCCACCCTCAGGATAATGGTACAGTAGAAGCCTTCAACAAGATATTGGAGAAGGGTTTAACTAATAAATGATCATCAAACTGGGATTATTGGGAGGAGAGAATCTATCAGTATACCGCACAACTGTGAAGCGATTACACAAGCATACACCTTTCCATCTTGTGTATGGACGAGAAGCTAGTGGTGCTGACTGGATTTGTTATTCCAAGCCTTTTCATTGTCAAGGCCACTCATATGATAGATGAGGAATTAATTCAAAAGCAGCTAGATTAACTCTCGGAGCTCGATGAGGCAAGATTTATGGCATATTTCCACCAAATTGTCGAGAAGAAAAGGCAAAAGGCATGGCATGACCGACATATTAATAGGAAACCATTCACAGTCGGCCAGCATGTTTTGCTATATGACAACAAGTTCTTGAAGTTTCCCATAAAACTACAAATGCATTGGTTAGGACCATTTGTTGTTGTGGAGGTAAGGGAATCTGGAGCAGTCAAACTTTCACAACTACACGGGGTATTGCTACCAAGTTGGGTGAATGGACTCCTGAAACCCTTTCACAAATCAAGAAATGTTACTCATAATTGATTGGATCTCTAAAGGGAGACCATAGGTAGGAGTAGGTAAGAGTCAGTAGGAGTCATTTAGTTGCGTCATTACTAGTCACATCAACTATTTATTTTTCTCTAGTCAGCTAGTCCTTTACATTTCCAAATAAAGCTTCTGTCAATTCAACCCTAGTTGCGGATGTTATTTTACCACACCACAACTGATTGTGGTCGGGGGGAGAGTCACACATGTTAAGGGTCCTTTCTATAATAATTAGACAACAATTATGGTGTCAACCCTTCTTGTTAAATCTATCCCATTATAGCAATAATTATTTCCGAAACATCTTCCATCACGATAACATAATTACCCATCAACTCCACCTTTCATTTTTCATAATTCCATCATCCAAGCAGGTCCAACTTATCCAACGGTAGGATTAAAATGATTGAGTATGCATAGGGAAATTTGCAGTAGTAATTAGTTAGGAGGTCTCATCAGAAATGTCCTGTCAAGCTGGTTTACTTAATTTGCATGGTAATGTCGAATTCCTCGGAGTATGAAGCCAAGGTGGTAGAGTCACCCTATTTGCAGTTTGGTTTTGAGTTCTATCGTTTTAAGATTAGATATCAGGCCCTCGTGATTTTTGTTTATCAGGGCGGTCCAGTATGACAAAGATAATTGTATATGTTCAAGAGTTTGGGTCAGATGAAAGAATTGGAGTAATGGAGCTTCTTTATGACAAGTATGACAAGGCTACGTTGGTCGACAATGATATTTCAGACTCTTAGTTTCCAGCCATGAAATGTGGTGTCTACACGGAATCAACCATGAAGGAAGATGAGAGTGCAACAATCAAAGTCAAGAATGACTTCAAAGGAATCTAGCAGTCCACCTTACTAAATTTGAGGAGTTTGCCTATGTTTGGGATGACTCTCGCAGCAATGCAATGCACAAAGTTACTGGTCAGCGGGATGCATGGAGGATCACTCTAGCTCGATAAAGAATACCCAATTCATGCAGTAGACATTCAAAGGCTTACGAGGTTATCAATGACAAGAGATGCAATTTAAACCACATTCCAAGCAAATTCCAAGAGAGCAGAGAAGATAGGGGATGAAGACTACTACACCAAGTATGATACAAAAATAGGAGGAAAGGGAGCACGAATAGATTTGATAAACTCTCCAAAAATTAAGTTCCCCTGCCACATCATTTTGGGGAAGCTGATGCGTCAATTTTCCAGGAATGAGTGCACATTGGACACTATTTCGGTCGTGGAGCATTGCGCAATAGGTGCCTAGCTAAATTGGTGTGCTTTCCTCCTCCGAGAAATGTTCGAAGCATGTGAAGATGTCTACAAGTGGTCCACCAATTATATTTATGGCTATCTTTTTGTTCCCATGACAATGTGGAAATGGTTCCCACCAGAAGGTTGGGAGCTATCTCCCATCACAGAAGACCAACCTTTGGCCCTCAGGTATGCACCTTGGAGAGCTTCAGAGGACCCGAGCAGAAAAGAGATAAATGAGGCTTTGTTCTGCGGCTAGTACATAAAGACGTTGGCAATATTCAAGGTTGCAAAACAAGTTCCCAGATCCCTACTTGATGAATATTTAATAGAGATTTGGTTCGAGTTTAGTCACGAGAGCCCATAGGTGAGGCCTCATCTCCCCCATACTTTCCAGATGCGGACCCAGAAGTTTATGCTACCAGCGGAAGCTTTCAACACAGAGGTCAGGTCATGGCCAAGAGTTGCAGGGGAAATTCAGGAAGGTAGATACATATATTTCTTTGATGGCATGGTACCTCAACCAATACCACGAGAAACATTTGCATATTCTATAAAGCGCATGGCCTAGGAGGGCCTACAACTGGTCATCAAACAATTGAAGAAGCAAATGAACTCCTTGAAGGAAACGGTCGCCGACATCAAGATCTCAACAAGTTCAGTTTCCAACTTTCCTGAATATCAAGGTTTAATACAACATGGTCTTTTTGTTACTTCTCCCTTGGTTGTTGCAATTTCAGTAGTAGGACCTCATTTACAGTCAAAACACACCATTCCAAAACCCCGTAAATCAAAAGCTATCAAACCTCTAGTCGGGGCCAAAAAACAGAAATCAATCCCTGCTAGTCACATTATCGACCTCACCATTGAAGAGCCCCAATTCAATACCACATCACCCATCATCGAAGATATTCCACCGTCCACTTCAATTGTGTCACATAGCTCTTGCAACCCGTCACCACATACTGCATCCACATATGCCACCCTCTTAAACACCATACGCTTTGGGACACCGTTGGGCACAAAGACGGACATGGAGGTTGATTCTATTACCCAGCCCATCACAAAAGTCTCCTATGAAGAATTCATCACCGCCTTCATGATGTCTTTATTGCTAGAGTTGGGTCCACAACTAGAAGTGAGACCCATCATTACACAGTCACTCACCACCACTATCAACCCAATGGTACTACCACTTCATCTGTTTCCTCCAGTTACACCACTCCCCATCTCCATCCAAACCACCCCTCCATTGGTTGAACCGTCACAACAAGCTACCTATCCTCACGGGCACTTAGACAAGTCCATCACCAGTAGGCAGCCCCTGCAGAGTCTGTTCCTAGATCCATCAACTATGCACCAGGATGATCTGTAGGGTTGATCCTCAACCCAATTGTTTACTTTTATTCAACAAGCCGCACAGAAGGCCACAACACTGCATAATGATCTAATTGTCGACCATGAGCAGCAACAACAACAAATTGTTGCACTCACAACCGAACGTGATCAGCTCCACCAAGATAAAAAACAACTCCAATAGAAACTAGAGCATATCACATCACAATTTCTGATGTTGTAACTAGTTCCCTGGAATATTTCTCAACTTGCACACTAGTTGAATGTTGCGACCATATCCAGGCCGCATGTCATGACTTGATCTCTACCAATCGAGATCTCAAGAAAACCCTCGTTGCCACAAGGAGTGCATTGTTGGACCCTACCATGACATATGTCAATGAGATTAAACAAAAGATAATCATTGCACCTGCCCTCAAGGACTCCATTTTCAATTCCCCAAATGATGCCTACACCCTCCTGCAACAAGTTCACAACTGATCAAGAAGCCTAGCGAAGAAGAACTGTCTGATCTACCCACTCCAAGACCGAGTCAATAATCTCCTCACTGATATTAGGAACATGAAATACAAAGATCAAAGGAAGGCGCTCAGGGCAGAGATGGATGCTCTGGAGGCCCACATCTAACATATCAAAGATGAGTCGGAAAGGACAAAGAAAATACTCCAATATCTCCAGCCCTCAGTTCAAATACACCTAGAGACACTGCAACAACGAAGTGAGGACATGGAAACACAATGGAATTCCTTGTTGGTGACACAACCAACCCAACCGACGTCGAACACAACATCTGAATTCCTCGTCCAGGTAGCTACAATCACAGAGAGATGGTAGGCAACACTCAATAACTACAATCAATTCCGCCAGATGACCATTGCGCTTGTCCTTGAATTGGGGCCTTCGTTTAAAGAGACCAACCAAGAGGAAGCAACAACAAAAGAATCAACAACACTAGCAGAAGCAATGGCAACAACACCAACAGAAGCATCAACAACACTAACAGCGCCGAAGAAAGATTGAATCAGGGACAATTCAATGAACTATGGTTGGGGCATGTTGGGGCATTCATTTTTAAGAAATTAGGATGTTTTGGGGAGAAAGAGGCTGGTGAAAAGTGGCAAAAATAACCATTGGGAAGTTGCACAAATAACAACCAAGAAAGGGAAGGAACGGGAAGAACACTGGCAGTTGCGGAGGGGTGGCAGAAAGAAGCAGATATAACTAAGCAGGAAAAGAGTGAGTGCAGCTTAGGAATGAAGACAGTTGAGTGAGGGAGAAGGAACTAACAGTTCATGTTGGCGTGTAGAGAGAGGGAAGAAGATGATAAAATGCAGAAAGGAGAACCAAGAAGGGGTTGTTGAGTTGTTGGGTTGTTTTGTCGCAGTTGTTACTAGTGATATTATTCTTCTTTTGTTGAGGAGCTATGAGAACAATAATGTGTTTGTCCTTCAAGGAAAATTTTGAGAACCACCCTAAATTTATATGTATAATAAATGGGTGAATCCCCATGATACATAGGAAAAATGGGAGGCGATTTTATCACTAATATATATATATATGGCAATCTCTCACCAAATTATATTATCTTGTAAAGTCATGGCGAATCTTTCACTGAATTATAAAATCTTGTAAGATCTTGGAAAATATTTCACTGATTAATAAAACATTGTGAAGTCTTGGCGAATGTTTTGTTAAAGTATGAAACCATATATGTTAATAATAAAACATATTTATTAAACTGTAATATACTAACATACATGTTTGGAAAAAAGAAACAAGATTTTCACTTCCTACAAACAATGTTGCAAGTTTTAGTGGCCATGTTTGTCATGGTAGGAGAGATTAATGTTTTCTCTACCACTTTTGTCAAGCTACCATTTTTTCCAAGCTATCAAATTTATTTCTTATTCCATAGAATCCAACTGCGAGATAAAAAAAACACATCAAGTTTGTTTACCCCAACACGCCAACAAGTAGCAAGCCCCAACTATATAATATAATGAAGTAGAGGTATCCCAAAGGCCTAAAGGGTATCTAATGGAAAGAAGTGACCGTTGTCAGAAGCCTTCCAATAAATATATAAATGTAGATTTATTATTATTTTAATTGGAAATCTAAAATTAAATAATAAAATTTAATTACGTCTCTCCCAATCTAAATTTCTTATTAGCATAATTCACTACCTTCATACCATTTTTAACAGTGTTGTAACATGTGGATTAATTTCCTTTTTGGTGCACAATCTTTGCCTTTTAGGACAATATGGTGTAGTGACCCAACCCCTATAGATCATAATGACAAACTAAGAATAGCGAAGAAGATGAAAGGTTGTAGAAACCAGCATATTTTTCAAACAACTAATCCAAGATCAGTACCTTAACTTTTTCATGAAGATATCATATTGAGAATGTTTGAAAAATGGTGGGAAATTTAGGTAGCAACTATCTCTCGTCTGCGAGGGGGTAGCGACTATCTCTCTTCTGCGAGGGTGATGCGGAAAGAGTTAAGATTTCATTGTTTTGAATTTAAAAACCAATATTAATGGAGATATCGATATTTTTTACTAAATTTTGTGAAGTGACTAAATGTAGCTTTAACCGTTCACCTTAAGATTTTTTTTACAATATAATTTCCTAAGTCTATTTAATATCTTCATTGTCATAAAAACCAACCTATATCCATCTTAACTCCACATTTACCACTCTTAGAGGGATGAAATCTATTTATCCCTTCCAGCCCTTGGTAGACTCGGAATTAAGATGGATCTAAGCTGATGGAATTTCCCCTTTAAATAGTCTATGCTCACAGGAATACCATGGTATTACCATGGGTGAATACCATGGGTTATCATAAACCTGGAGCTTAAAAACTACTATTAGTAATTTATAAAGATTAATAAAATTAATGTTAGGGTCCCACCCTAACCCCCTTATCTATGTAATGGGACCACGTCATAGTCAAGAGTCAATAAAGACCTTATTAATAATTGTAAGTGGTTAATCCGCAATTAATAAAGGAACCACAGTTAGTTGCAAATGGGTCGTAGTATTAG
>APFE031696545.1:30377-51758 GCA_000404065.3 Pinus taeda | reverse complement strand
TGCCATCTTTATTTTTATTAATACTAATATTAGGGTTAATAATGTTTTTTTGCATGGTATTAATAATAATTTGGCCCACGGTATTTGGCCCATAGGCTTCACCTAAATATAACACCTTTTTTAGCGTTCCTAAATATAAGGTGGCTTATGGACTAAATATAAAAAATGTTTTATTTATTTACCATACCTCTCGTTTATTTATATTTTTATTAATTTACCATACCTTTTTTATAAATATGGTATTTGGCCAATAGGATTCAATTAAATAAAACCTCTTTTTTGAGCCTTCTTAAATAGAACGAGGGCTATGGACTAAATATAGAAGAGGTTTTATTTATTTACCATACCTCCACTTTATTTATATTTTTATTTATTTACATTGTTGCGTGTTCATAAATATAAGGTGGCATATGGAGTAAATATAAAAAAAAAAAATGTTTTATTTATTTACCATACCTCTCGTTTATTTTATATTTTTATTAATTTACCATACCTCTTTTATAAATATGGTATTTGGCCCATAGGATTCACTTAAATGAAACCTTGCTTTTGAGCCTTCTTAAATAGAAAGAGGGTTATGGACTAAATATAAAAAGAGGTTTTATTTATTTGCCATACCTCTAGTTTATTTGTATTTTTATTTATTTACCATATCTTTGGAGTAAGTATAAAAAGAGATTTTATTTATTTACCATACCTCCAATGTATTTATATTTTTATTTATAACTATCATAA
Source organism: Pinus taeda (assembly GCA_000404065.3). Lineage (NCBI taxonomy): Eukaryota > Viridiplantae > Streptophyta > Pinopsida > Pinales > Pinaceae > Pinus > Pinus taeda. The sequence continues at coordinate 51,023 of APFE031696545.1, read as the reverse complement.
ATACATTTTCTTGAAAATGAGGGCGAATAGAAGATTGGAACTCCTAATTTCAAGGCTATATTTACTTCTTTTTACCCTCTCCTTTAAAATAATGTGGGCTAACCTCCATACCTAACTTTTTTACAAAATAAATTTGAGGCGATTTGTAACAATGTACTATGATACAAAATATTCGCCCAATAAAAATATAAAAGCCCTTAATTTAGCCCAAGGGCGAAAATTCACCCCTAAAGTTTTCCATGTCCTTCTATAAGCTTGTATTCTGCCTTGTTAGATTTATAAATGTTGATGAATAGGCCTTGAGCCTGATGTAATGTATGGCATCTTTGATAGTAATGAGGAAGATTGTTATTGGGATCATAACGTGTTAACTATGTTATATTCTAGTTCTTTAATTTTTTATGTATGCACATGTTTAGGTAGTCTTTCTATTACAACATGTATGGATTGTTGCGATCTGATTTCTTCAAAGAATGATTCAATGTTCCCTACTCTCTATTCTCTGATATAGTTTTCCCTGATACCGGATTCCAACCCTCATCTAACTAAAGTTGTAGCATGCCACGAGTGAGACTCTTTACCCTTCACAGGTAAGTTGAAAATGTCGGCGTTGTACTAGACTACAAAAAATCCTTGTTGACCCCTACGCCCGAACATTGGGTCTCTACCCTGTTGTTATTTCTGTGCCAACATTCTCTAACCCATGTCATGTGAGTTGATGCTTAACTATCTATATACCAGACACCTTGTGAAGTTGATCCTGATAAGTAAGAAAATGCATACTTCAACATACAAGACAAATCTGAAGTCTCATGAATGTCACTTTTTTCCATGATTATACTGAAGAATTAATAGTGTGTTATTTCTCTTTAACCCGACACTGGTTCTGCACTAGCAATCTGCTACAAAACCTTCTGCGTCTAGCTAGAGATCTACCCAACGAAATAACTGAGCTTCTCCCTCTACCTCTGGAATCACTCGAACTGGAAGAATCAATGTTTTTTGCCCCTTTCTAAAAAAAACCAAACTTCCTCAAGCAAATCAGCCTCTTGGAAAAAAGATTGTATTTCCCTGGGGAATTTTGGCCTACCTTCCTTAGTCAAGCAGTGAAATTCCTTTCCTTCATTTCCGATCTCTCCAACTGATCCACTATGCTTCGATACCATGTGTAATTTTTATCTATTGCAGTAATTGGAATTTATTATTCTAATGTAAATTTAATTATGTAGTTTATTTGCTGCGACAAACAATAAATAAAATCACAACAAAAATGTTCACCATAAAATACTATGGAATATAAAATACTGAAAGCTGAGAAAGCGTAGCACACATACAAGAATTTTGACAGTTATTCTTGGACAATTGTCCTTGAAAAAACACAATGCAAGAAAACCATTGCACACAAATCTACTTTACTTACTTCCAAAGTAGCTCAAACATCCTTTGATACCATGTTGAATTTCCATGACCTTGGGTCTAGGTTAGAGTCTTAAAACCACTGACGCTACCAAACCAAGAATCTCAACCATAAACTACATTGCACAATGGAAATATAAAGAAGTAAATCAATACGAACAATGACACACATTTTTAAACAAAATTGTACAATTTTGTACAATCCCAATCTTCGTTATATTAAACCAAATCTGAATAATGCAACAGCCTATGGTATACAAGTTACAATGAAAAAATTGGTTGTAACACTTCTATGGCATATCTTGTCTTGTCGGTCCGTCGTATCCATACTGAGCACTAGTAGTGCCTTAGTCCATCAAGGCCACTACACATCGAGACTCCAGGAGGGTTGCTACCTAACATTGTTGCACGTCCATCTGTAGAGTGTACATGGGCTGATCCAATATTCTCCTCTAGGCTGGTAATTAGGTATTTCTACGACTACAACCATACAAACAAATGTCCCTCAAGCAAGCTAAGAAGGATAATAAATTATCACCAAATTATTATCATTCGTACAAGGTGTTGCAAAATATTGGTACTATGGCATACAAATTGGAACTTCGTGCATCTTCCCAAGTGCACCCAGTTCTCCATGTTTCATGATTAAAGAAGGTTATAGGTGACAAGCTCCCAGTTCAAACAATGTTTCCAGAACTTGACGAGGAAGGAAAAATCATATTGGAACCTGAAGCAGTCACAAAAACAAGAAATCAACAACTATGAAATCGATCAATTAGAGTATCTCATCAACTTGTGGAAGAACTTACCGCAGAAGATTCCACATGGGAGGATGAGAATTGTATACAGAAGCATCCATACTACTCAAGCGTTGAGGACAACACTTTTTTGAAGGAGAGGGGCATATTAGGTCCCTATAATTCTAGTGTATTCCCTTATTATTATTACAATGTAGGCCCTTATTATTATTGTTGTGCCTGTGTTGTCCCCATACTATTATTATTGTGCCCCATAGAAGCCCACTATTGTTATTGTTGTGCCGTTACATTATTATTGTTATGTCGGCTCTGATTAAATTGTGACCCCTTAGAATCCTATATATAGAAAGGAGGTCTTGTCATTTGTATCATCCAATAATTGTTCAATTGTGTAATGTAAAGGAGGATGCCCCCTCCAAGAGGCTACTTTTGAAGTCATTGATCTATATCTTTCTTCTATTTTGTGAGATGACTGCATAACATTGGCCAACACCCAAGCTCCAATATGCCAGGCTAGCAACAACTCTTTTCCATCATAGTGTTTCACTTCGGCACCATCCTTCACCTTACCTTCATCTGCTCTTCGTCCTTCAAGATAGCTCATCTAGGGCTACTTTGGGTAGCTAACATGCTGCCCTCCAACAGTCATATGTCACCCAATATCGTCACTACTAAATATGTTCCTAGCATGATACTTCACCACCTCGGAAGGTCATACACTTGGCTTCAAAAGGCTGCTCAAAACATGATCCACACCTTGACCCAATACACCTCACAAAACATTGTTGTTTCATCACGCTGCATTGTTGTATTGTTGCACCATTGGTTAGGGCACACCACGTTGCCCTCAACCTCCACGCATCTCAACAAAATAGCCTCCAAAACACTACAGTTTATCCTAGAATAAATCCTCCATGCATACATTGTCGTATAGTGTTATTATTGTCCCTGAACGCAACTCATAAAGGCCTCCAACTGTTGGCTATGACCTGCAACTTGGCCCAACAGTGGAATTTATTTTTGGTCCCTTCCAAAATGTGACACAATCTGCCCTCAAAATAGCTCTAAAAACCTGCACCAAAACAACCCTAAAACAAGCCTTTAGACAATCTCTTTTTCCCCACATTGTACCTACAACAACAGAACCTTCCATGCTAGTCTTTCATTCCTCTTTCACGTTGTCTTTAGCCTCTTATTGTTTCTGCTAGACCTCCTTCTCTCCACCCAAATTTCAAAGGATGTATTGATCTCTTAGATTGCCTAAATGACTCCATATCACTTCATATTTCTACACATATGAAGGCTCAACGTCTAAACTTTAAGTGACACATCCATTGTCTCTCTTTTACATCAAGTCGGCCTACTTGATAACTAATAAATAATTTTTCAATTTCAAAAATTAATATCTCTCTAATGACAACTCAGACTTGAACGATTTTCATTGCGTTGGAATGTCTTTCCAATCACTATCATCTTCATCCATCACATGTCATAAATCCATCATCGTTTTTCCTAAATCCCGATGGGTGAAAAAACCCCTCACTTGGGTTCCAAGCCCACAAGCTACCCTTGTGGTGATTTTTCCTCCAAACCTTGAACCCTGGGGCTTGGATTACCTCCCAAGCTACACAAATCAACATCAAGATTCGGTCTTAGTTATACGAGACTTCACAAAAACCTTTATTATGGAATGTGATGCATCATGAAATGTAATTGGTGTTGTTTTAATGCAAGAAGGAAGACTCATTACTTTTTAAAGTTTCCTATCAAGGGAAACTATTTACATAAACCTATTCATGAGAAGGAAATGTTGGAAATTCTATATTCCTTGAAGTAATTGTGCCTTTACCTAATGGGAAGACACTTCAAGGCAAAAAAAGATCATGACAATCTTAAATAATTTTTGAAACAAAGATTAGCTTCAAAAGAGTAGGAAAAATGGGTCACAAAGAAGTTGGGTTATGACTTTGAAATCATCTACCAAAAAGGAAAGAAAAATGTTGTTGCAGATGCACTATCAAGAAGGGATGAGGATGTGGAAGCATTTCTTTGTGTCATTTCTATTATACAAATTGATTGAATAGATGAAGCAAGGGATGAATGGAATAATGATGAAGAGTTCTGGACACTGATTCAAAAGTTGCAACAATATTCCAGTAAATTTGATACATTTATCCAGAAAAATGATTCATTATGGTACAAAGATTGCTTATATCTATGTAAGAAATCCTAACTCAAACAAAATATTATTTTGGAATTGCACACCTCTCCTTTAGGAGGGAACTCGAGATTTTTAAAAACTTACCATAGGGTCGAGAAGGAATTTTTTGGGATGGACATAAATATAATATTTAGAAGTTAGTGGTAGAATGTTTGGTATGCCAACAAAATAAAGTTGAGACAATTAAAACCCCAATTCTGTTATAACCTTTATTCATTCCATGTCAACATTTGGAGGAAGTCTCAATGGATTTTATCACAGGTTTATAAAAGTCTGAAGGAAAGAGTATCATAATGGTGATAATTGATAAACTTACCAATTATGCACACTTTTAAGCACTATCTCATCCGCCTATATAGACGCTATTTCATTTATGGAAACAGTTTAAAATCTACATGAAAACCCAAAGATTATTGTAAGTGACAAAGATCCCATTTTCACTGGAAACTTTTAGACATAATTATTTTCTTGTCTTGGTACTCAATTAGCTCATATCACATCTTATCATCCTCAATATGACGGGCAAACTGAGATAGTGAAAAAATGTGCAAGCGTATATTCATTACTTTGTATATGATAAACAAACACAATGGGTCAAGTGGCTACTTCTGGCATAATGGTGGTATAACACTTCCTTCCATACCATAGAAAAAATTACCACATTTATGGCACCTTATGGATATCATCCACCGTCCATCACATCATTTTTAAGAGAAATTATAAGGTTCAAGCAGTGGAAGATCACATCGAGCATCAAAAACAAGTTCTCCAACTCTTAAAGGATAACCTAACTCTAACACAAAATCGAATGAAACAATAGACAGATCAGCATTGCAATAAAATATGTTTTGACGTAGGCGATTAGGAATTTTTACGGATACAACCATACAAACAAATGCCAGTCAAGAAAGCTAATTAGGATACTAAATTATCACCCAAGTATTATGATACTTACAAGGTGTTGCAAAATAATTGTAATATCACATAGAAATTGGAGTTTCTTGCATCTTCCCAAGTACACGCAGTTTTCCATGTTTTGTGCTTAAATAAGATTATAGGTGATGAGATTCTAGTTCAAACAACATTGTTAGAACTTGACAAGGAAGAAAAAATCATATTGGACCCTGAAGCAATCATAGAAAAAAGAACCTGATATCTATGGAATCGATCAATTTCATAGTATCTCATTAAGTGGAAGAACTTACATGTTGAAGATTCCACATGGGAGGATGAGTATTTTATACAAAAACATCTTGAACTACTCAAGCATTGAGGACAACACTTTTTTGAAGGAGAAGAGCATGTTAGGTTCCTATAATACAAGTGTATCCCCCATATTGTTATTGTTGTGCCCCAGGTAGCCCCAATATTGTTATTGTTGTGCCCCATAAAACCCCACTATTTTTATTATTGTGCCCTTACATTATTATTGTTATGTACTCCCCCATTATATTATGACTCTTTAGACTCCTATATATATCAAGGAGGTCTTGTCATTTGTATCATCCAAGAATTGTTTATTTATGTGATGTAAAAGGAGGTTTCCCCCTTACAAATGCTTATTTTCATGTCGTTGATCTATATTTTCTTATGTTTTTCTGATTTGGTTACATAATAATGCATATATGAAAAATGTTTGGGTTTAAGGATGACACTCAGTGGTTGTTGTATATGGAGGTTATATCATTGAATGTATTTAGTTGAAGCACAATGGAATGTACAAGGAAAATCAATGTACTTGTTGGCAAAAGAAACAAAAGATATCGATTAAAAATTAATTACACATGTATGAATGGTGGTTCATATGGATTTCATGGGGTAATTAAATTTGCAATGATGGTTGTGTATAACAATTTCGCTAAAATTGATTTAATTATATGGAATATAAAGAAAACCATATATTATATATTAATATAATATGTGATAAATGATTTGGGAGGCTGGAGAGAGAAGGGTGCTAGTAAACCTCGAAGAAAATAGTGAAGTAAAGTTCGCATGGAGACTCGGAAATGCCACGAACAATCAGGCAGAAGCTCTCTCTCTTTGGAAAGGACTGAAAATCAATGTCTGTAAGGGTATCAGTAACCTAATAATAGTTGGTGACTCTATGGTGATAATCCAAAAATGTTTGGGTTTCATCAAGCATGAGAACCTCATTGAAAAAGAACCCTCTCCAATCATTATAAGGATAATGTATCTCTTGAAGAAGATTGATGTAAAGTGTGCCAATAACTAAGCGGTGGATGGGTAAGCCAACGTCAGGGGCAGAGTTAGATCAAGGCCCTTTATGTATCAACAACATATTTTAAATATGCCATATCCCATAATACGGTATAAAAATATAAGATCAGTGTAGTACAGTTGAAGTATGGTTCTGCGGAAGCATAATCAGGCAGTTACTATGGACAACATTCTGATGGATTTTTGCAGTGCGTTGGGAGAAGGGGAGGTTGATAGGAAGTTAATACACATGTGTGATCGTGAGAGTTCAGATGCCATAAACCATGACAGGTGGGATTTCAGTCCTTTTTCATTTGCCTAGTTATTTAATATGGTTCCATTCGAGGGCTTGGTAGGTACCATTGCAATTCGCTCCAACTAGGTTTCACAGTGGTAGAGATGGATGGTAGTTGTTTTGCCATGATGTAGAGCATGTGGTCATTTATGGAGAATAAGATAGGAAGGAATATCAAGATGAACCAATCTATTATTCATAGCCGTTGGTTGTGGCAAATAAACCAAAGGAAATTGTTAGTACAGGGGAGAATTGCCAATAAAATGGCCTTAACAAGTAATGGAAGTGGCAGTGACGCGGTAGAGTCTGGGCGTAGTGGGGACATAGGGGACATTGTTGATAGCTCTTGCAAGAAAGTAATCAAGGAAATAGTGAAAGAAATCAATGAAAACATGGAATTCGTGTATGCCCAATTGTCGAGTCTTGGTAAGGACATGCAATTGCTTCAGAAAACCATGTAAATTCTAACTGCAGATGTCTTGAACCTTGGCCATAAGGTTGAAAACATTGAAGTTAAAGTCAAGAAAGCCACTGTGGGTGTGCTAAAAGAAGTATTTGGATTCAGGGATGGTTATGTTCCTCATGTTGAAGGTGTCACAAGCACAGCAAATCGGGACTTGGATCCTGGGGTTGGCAGAGTTGAAGAACTGGGCATGCCTCATGATGAGGCTCTAGGAGAAGTCGAACCTGGAAGCAGCAAGTAGCAGGTGTATTTTTCTAGTTTACATATATGTTTTTTCGAACAATAGAGGATGATGGAGTCTTTTGGAAGGTTTATTGTATAAAGTTGTAAAAAAATTGTATGTAAATAAGACAACTAGCAATAGGGTCCTTCTTCTGGTTAAAATGTTGAAAAATATTGAGAGCTTGCTCTCCATGAATGTATGGTACCTGGCCCGTTTCCAGTTTTATTAATGAAAAAGCTACCCATTTTATTGAAGAAAAAATATGTGATAAATGATATTATATGATATGGATTACAAATGAGAGCTCTTTATATATAAGTGGATGTGTATTTTCATTAAAAGTTGTGTACTTTAATTAAGACATGCCCTTTCATTAGAATGTCTTTCTTCACTAATTATTAATCATTATTTGTCTCCTCATGGGACAATTGAGTGGTTGGCATAATGGGATGTTATTCCCTCCACCTTGTTTCAAATTCCACAAGGGGGCAATTTTTTTCCCATTGTGACAAGGCAAGGAGTAGGTTCCCCCACCCTCGTGGAGTCTCAAATTTTACCATATTTGAATTACAAATTATTAGATATACCAATGTAAAAAATGTAAACTAAAAAATAAAAATATTTTATACTATAAAAATATAGATGAAATAACTTCGAATATATATTAAGTAAAAATATATCGCAGTAAAAAAACAAACATTTCACAGTATAAGTTACTTGTTTGCATAAGAGAATTACATACATTTGTAAATACAAAAGAACACATATTTCAATACATGACCTTAATTATTTGTATATTTGAAATAATATAATAAAACAACGAAATCATTTGAATTTTTTTTTTTAAGTATTCACTTCCATTTTCAAATGAGAAACAAAGGTTTGTTAACATATAAGCCATGAAACTATTTATTAAAAAATAGTTGCAAATAGAGTATAAAAATATTTATTGGAAAATATTTATATATAAACTATAATTAGAAATTGGAAAATGAAAGAACATTACAGTGATCAACAAAATTTTCATATGTAACATTTTCAAAATTCTCATATGTAACACTCACAATTACTCAATAGGATGTATTACTATTTCTATGATTTGATTTTCTAAATATTTTTCTTGTAACATCAGTCATGTGTGTCTAATGCATTTTACTATGAAATGCTCTCATGTACAAGAACATAAATGTATAATTAACGCCATTAATATTATTATTCATATGCAGCATATGAAAATATATAAATAATCTTAGCAGAATAAACATAAAAATAAACACTTGTCTTTTTAGAGAAGCGCCAACTAGTTGCAAGCTTCAGATGTTTTACCCAACGATAGACCACGTTACTCATTATCTCTTGATAATGAGTCACCCTCGAGCTCAGTCAACGACTCCACAAGGACAAAGGCTTACCCAAAACCAAATTTTGTATATAACCAATACAACATAATAGCGTCAGGTACTAGACTCCAACAGCCTCCAACCAATAATCCCACATCCCCCATTATCCCACATAATCCAAGGCAATGCAGTCCATCGACTTGCGCCACTACCCTTCCAAGGTTCCCAACTCGACCTAAACATGGATGTTTCAAAATCTTGTGGCTTCTAGGAGTTCTAGCTACCCTTAGATGTCTTCAGATACCTGTCTAGCCCCACACCAAAGAACCCATTCCCTTTCCCCCAAATCTACCTAGGATTTTAGCATAAGCATATACTATAGTTATTATCTTTGAACAAAGTGGTGATTATGTATTAAGCTTGTGACTTTCATTAATACAAGGAGGACTTTTTTTATATGGTGCACAATTTTTTGTAGTTTTTGAATGTTTCACTGGAAACACACACCAGGAGGGCCCCCTGGTGTGTGTTGTGTATCTCTTGTCATGTATTTTATTAGTTTTGTTACAATTTGAATGCTTTATGTTTATCAGTTTTGTTATATGTCAAAAATGTGCATACTCTATTTTCTTGTAAATACACGAATTTCCTATTTTTTCTTGTAGTAATCCTATAATCATATAGAATTCCCATAATGAATGCTCTATTTTTCCTATAGTGATCTTGTAATCACATAGAATTCCTGTAATGTGTTATGTTTTCAAGTAGTAATTTAGTTTGATAACAGAACATAGTTAGGGAACAGAGTTTAGTTAGATTTTCTTCCTTGATTAGTATTTAATGTGTTTTAAATTTAAATTATCATAATTAATTAAATTTGTGTGTGCTTGAAGTTTGCATTTGAATTAAAATAATTATTATTGTATTTGAGTGAATTTGTTAAGCCTAGAACATTGATTTCACTTAGAATTATTTTCTATTACATTCTTAAATCAGTTTTGACCGACCAATTACTATTTTAGGGAGAGAATTTGATGAGAAAGTGTAATGCATTTGTGTGAATTTGCAATCTTGTTCTAACAAGGTCAGAAATTGAATTTAGAAGTATGAAAACCATTGTAAGTTGGAATCAACTCTGAAATTTACCTATAATTGATTTGTTCTTTGTTTCTGCATAGGAAATAACTAAGTAACCAGTTTACACATATTGTGTTTCACCTCACAGTTTACCTACCAGGGTTTGACAAAACACATGTTAAATCATTTACTCCACTTTATGACTTGACAAGCCCCTTAGGCTTAAGCCCTTCATCACTTATACTGTAGCCCTTGTTTCACTTGTGGAGTATTAGACCCCATGTTCTTATGTCTAACTTCTTCTACAACAGTAACATCTTTTATTAATATTCATTTGAACACAAGTTTACATAACTAGCCTCATTAGTCTTTTAACACATAGGCTCATTGGCCTAAAATCATACAGACACTCTAGCCTTAAAAACATATGGACATAAACACATTGATATAAACACTTATGTTCACGAGCACACAAGCGCCAAAATAGTCCCTGACTCATCATCCTAAACATGATATGTACATCACACATACATTGAGATCATCCTAAGGGGTTTCACATCACATCTTCAATAATCATAATGCCACAACCCATGTCAACTACATCATGTTTGTTGACAAATCATTCCAACCGCTTGGTGTTAGATGCAACTCAACGTTATAGAAACTATATACAACATAGAATTCATTGTATGTGAATGAGCTAATGCCTATGTCCATGTCGGAGTAGATTTGTGTCATTGTTATTTTCCTTGTGTATCTAGCCATCAAAGCAAGGTAATAACTTTTTCATGTTGTTGTGTTATCATGAGATCTTTCGACAATGTGGTTCATCCTCATTTCGTCAAGTGCAAGAAGGATTTATCTAGTACTATAAGATAAGGAGCATTTGTCCATACCTTTCAAAAAAAAAATCATATGACTTGGCATTGTGACAAGCGACGTTGAAGATAAATATGCAAAAAAACATAGTTATCGATCAAACAGGAACTATTACCTCAAAATGGGTACTTTAGCCCAAAACCCCAAAAAAAACATGAAAAAACAACCCAAAAACGAAAATTGTGTATGCGAGAACAATGTTTTTTTTAGGGTAAAGTTTCAACATTTTTTTTAAATAGAAATAAAACCATTTTTTTTTTGCAAAATGGATGAAAAAAACACCCTCAAAAAAATAAGTTGATGTTGGAACAACAACAACAACAACAACAAAAATCGGGTTACAATTTTGACACTTTTTAGGAATGGAATTAAAGATAAAATATCAAAACTTTGAAAAACTATAAAATCCCGACAATTCTTGGACATAATGTTAAAAATAAAATAACATGTATCAAATCCTAATAATTCCAACAATTTCCATCCATGTTGTTAAAGATAACAGATCTTGACTCGAAAAAAACCCTGAAATTGTAATTGTTTTCAACAATAGCATTAAAGGTAAAATATCATAATTCAGAAAACCCTTAAGATTTTGACAAATTTTCAACCATGTAATTAAAAACCTTAAGTTTTTAACATATTTCAACCATGAACTTATGGACAAATTATATGACTAAAACAATTTTTAAAAACGAACAAGTAAATGAAAGATTCATTATTCCAAGAGTAATTTTTATTTCAAAAGCTAAAACTATAGCTCTTTTCACATTTTAGTCTAAGACAACTTATCCTATTGCAACAAAGACCTAAAAATCAACCATCAAAACGAAGTGTCCCTTTTAATGAGGCATTAAAATTTCAACAATTCTAAAACTATCTTATACTAAATGATAACAGTAAATAATATCATGCCAATATCACTGTATAATTTAAAGAATCAACATTAATTTCTAATATTTATTTACTTTTAATCAAAATATCAACTTTCGTAAATTGAATATCACATACATTTTATTTTTGTAATTCATTATTGCATTCACCAAGGATTCACTGGATATTGTAAGTATCTATTTTTTATTAACATTTTTTATACCACTTAATATCTTCTCGTTAACTTTAAGCTCCATTTTTTGTATTTGCCAATATGAAAACCCTTTACCCCCTATATATCCCCCAATATATTATGTCATTTTTTCTGCAATGTATATCCCCCATTATGAACCCATGTGGTATGATATTGCTCCCCCAGTGAAACCCCCTTGATTGCATTGTGGATATTCTAAAGAGATGAATTCTTCATAATTAAAGCATATAATCCAACAAACATATAAATGACCCATAACTTCATGTAAGATCATATGGAAGTCAAAATATTTATTTCAGATTACCATGCAAACATCTCTAAAGATATGTATTCTTCATAATTAAAACATATAATCCAACAAACATAGAAATGACTCATAACTTCATGTAAGATCATATGGAAGTCAAAATATTTATTTCAAGTTACAATGCAAACATCTCTAAAGAGAAGAATTCTTCATAGAAATGACTCATAACTTCATGTAAGATCATATGGAAGTCCTGGACCAGAAATGGAAACTCATATCAACTCCCACCTGAGCTAATCAATTTTTTAAATAACAGAGGTATCAGATATATTGAACAACTTGGTGACCAACAAAACTCTACTTTTTTCTCTCAAGCCTGGCACTCTGGGGAGAACTGGAACATATTCATTGAATGGGTCAGGACATGGCAAAATTTCCTTCAAGCCCTTACAGAATCTCATGTCAGACTAAATAATGAAGATGATGAACTTATTTGGGGGCACTCAAAAAAGAGCCAATACTCCTCTAAACAGGGCTATGACATCATTGTAGTTGATTAAAAACCGGAAAGCATGAAAAGTTGGTGGAAGTTCCTTTGGAAATTGAAAGCCCCCCTACACACAAGACTTTTGATGTGGAGCATTCTTGAAAACAAAATACCAACTGGAACATATCTTAGAAAGAGGGCCTTCACTGGTCATACCTGCTGTATACTTTGCCATCAGGAGGAGGAAACGACACAGCATCTCTTCCTCACTTTTCCCATTACAAAATCAATATGGGCGCAAGTACTTACAACTCTAAATATGAACAATAGCTGGCAAGGAGTTGATTTACCAATCGCATGGGACACTTGGTGGGGAGAAGCATCTGAACCAAAGACAAGAAATTTGCCCCTCCTGGTCTCTTGGCATATCTGGCTGAGGTGCAATCTCATAATATTCCAAGACAAGTCGGCAATCTCGAATCTGGTCCCACCGAAAATTTGCTCGGCTTATGAGGAATTGCTAGCAGAAGAAAATATCAACAGACTCAGGATTATAACTCAAGAGCAGATTGATAAGTCAATACCTTGGGCCTACTTTGATGGGGCTACTCAAGCACAAGGCTGTGGGGGTGGCATCCTATTCCATCTCATCGAATCACATTTTTTCCAGATTAGTATGGGTTTAAGCCAAGGAACAAATAATCATGTTGAACTGATATCTCTCCAACACTTGATATATTTTGCTATTCTTCAACAGTGCAGAAATTTACAAATTTATGGAGGCTCAAAGAATGTGATTGACTGGTTTAACAACACTGAAACTTGCAATGCTTATACACTAAGATCTATTATGGATCAAATTGTTTTTTTTTTAACATATTTTGATCAGATTTCTTGCTCTCACATCTACGGGGAGTGAAATGAAAGTGCGGACAAGCTTTCGAAAGAAGCGACGAATCGTCCTCTAGAAGAATGGCTGATTATTGAACGCACACCAGCAAGAACCTATTAGTACTTCCACAGGCCATACATAGATAGGGATCTTCAGAGGGGGGACAGCCCCTAATTTTACAGGAATTTTTGCTTATAAATTTTGTTCATTATACAGGTTGCTAAAATGATGTAAATAATAGTTTATGCACAACAGTCATCACTTCTGGGTGACATTTTGATTTCTTTTGGGTTTGAACAATAGCACAGTACACCCCTCGGGGTCTTATTGTAATTATTTCTGAATTACGACATTGGACTTTGGCCATGTATGGCATATGCCCATGGGCATTTACAGCATGTAATTTCACCTATAATGAAATTATGAATTTTCTTCTCGTGAAAAAAAAAAGATCATATGGAAGTCAAAATATTTATTTCAAGTTACCATGCAAACATCATTTACATAAAATGTCTTAGACATTTATTCAAAATCATCCATTGGATCTAGCACACCATCAAAATCTACATCTTCGGATGAATTACCGAAGGCAAATAAAGATGACCCATATTCTTCTCTTTCATCAACTAGAGTCCCATATGAGTCAACATGCATACCCACCATTTCAGCTTTCACAAGTCTTTTATATCTACAACTAGGTTCAGTAAACTCCCATCCCAACACTGTTCCTTCTGGTAGCAACTTCTTCAAAATCCCTATGGTCTTGAAGTGAAGCATTCCTCTCTTTGGTCTATGTGGCGATGATTTATATTTGTACCCTTTCTTTTTCTCTTTTTGTGAATTTTTTTATCAACTATCTCTTACTTGTACACACCATTGAATGGGTGGATATTTTTGGCATGCCAATGTACCTCAACAGTTGTAATATCTTAATTTTCTTTAATGGATTTTATAACCTTCGCAACCCAAAATGGATAGCCAAGTGGATCACCATCTGCTAATATTGTTATCATGTAACCCTCCTTAACATCCTGCACAGAACCCTTGTAAAGTTCTTCCATGGCTTCATGTTGTGCACGTGATCTTCTAGAACCAATATAGATTTATCTTTCCTCTTCCAGTTGAGAATTAATAATGCCTTGAGATTGTTGTTGTTCAACAATGTGTCTTCCTCATGTTCATTTGGCATATTTTGAGGCCAAATAAATGGAGTCTTCAAAAATGTATATTCATTTCCTGATATTGAAATGATATCACTTTGATCATTGAAAAAAGACTCCCACCAAACTGAATCAGCAACATCAAAGTACTCATCTGTATCTCTAATACATCTTTTTATTTCTTCCAGGCATTCAGAATAATTCATCTCTCTCTTATGCCTTTGTGCATTATAGAGTTTAGACACTGATTGTAATAATATTATCTTTGATGCAAATATTGGATGATTTGGAATGAACTTCAAAAATGCTAAACCTGATGACAGCCCCCATTTTGCAACAGTTGAATTCTTGTTGCCCCATATAAGTGTTTTGACATCAATTTTTTTTTTATGAAATTGATGTTGGAAGCTAATGTCCTTTTCAATGCATTTCTCCTCACCATGTGATCCCAAAATAAACCTTCACATGTCAATAGTTTCTTCCAGCACATGAAAAATAGGCTCTAGAATGTATGATTTCTTAATACATTAAATTAATGATGGCAAGCTCCCAACATCCTTCCTCCTCAATGTTACTGAAAATTAAAAAAATAAATAATTAAAAAAAAAAACACCATTTGATCAATATGGTCATGAGTGTGCCCAACAAGAAGGAAACCAACCTTTACCTTTTTAAAAATTCCCAATTGAACAAGCATGTTTAGATATCCAAAAAAAATTGATTTTTGTTGTCACATCTTGTGTTGTCCAATTGTAGATACAAAATTTCGGGAAGAATATCAGACTAATGAGAAAGAACATCACGGATTATAGTTATGGTAATATTTGCAGCATTAAGAATATTTGGAGCTGTCCCTTGGCAACATATTCCCATTAAAGACCATACAACCAACCAAGTGAAACTTAATAAAATTTTATTCTTGTAAATTTTTTGGTGTGCTGGCAAAATGTGGAAGAAGTGTTTTCTTTTGGTCCATACCATTAATTATCAAATCCAAATATTTATTTGGATTATCATAACACTTTTTTTAGATGCTTATACAATTTTTGTCTTTCACTTGTCTGCTAATTGCGATGCTCTTGAAGTGCTTTGACAGTGGAATCTACACATAAAATAAAAGAAATCTATTAATAAATATATTCTAATAGTTGATAACTATCCAATTTTTAAAAATAATGTTATGAATGCATACTTCTTTCTTCCCCTTGACATTTATCCCTTTTTTATTTAAGAGAAGCACATGTACTGCAAACCCCCATCCTTGTCTTCTTAGGAATACAAACATTGTTGAATTTGTTCTTCCATATCCTTGTAAAATATGAATATGTAATAAAATTGTCATCTGCTTCAGCGCCTTCTGCCTATTCTTTGTAGAAGTTGTAGATTTCTCGTCTTGAGAAATTATCTGGAATATGTATTGTGTATTTATTTGGTATACACTCTCCATGCTTTGAAAAGAATTCTTTCATCCATGACATTGCAGTAATTGTTGTTGGTTCAACCTCCCTTTTATAACGTACTTCTGAATAATATGTAGGATATTTTTCTAGTCTTTCTTGGATTCTTGACAAACAAAAATTACCAATTGAATGCAACATTTTGTACACCTTTCTACAAATCAATACATTCCCAATATGATAATCATAACCTGTTAGTGTAGATTGCATGCAACCCACTAAAAATGAAGTTTGCATGCTTTTATTCATTGACAAGTATTTCTTCCTTTGCTCCAAAGCAAACTTGAAATCCATATGTTTCAAGCAATCATTTCAACAACATTCACTTGAAACCAAATCACCGATAGAACTTCTGCTTGCGAGATATTTTGTCCTAAACCTTGTATAGCTAGAATATTTTGGATTGATATTAAAAGGCCTACTCCTGCTCCTAAATACAATATTTGCTTGCAATGTCTCCCCCACTTCATTATTCTTTGTAGAAGCATTTTCATCATCATTAGGAGGAATATTATACTAAGTATGATCATTTTTTAACATAGTTAGAAAATTCATCACCATCATTGCTTGGAAAATATTCATTACTATCCTCACTTGAAGGAAATTCTTCACTACCAACATCTGCGCTTTTGAAATTCTAACTCAGACGAAATTCTTCACCATATTCATCCCTACTTTTGAAAACCTCCCTTGGAGGATTCAATTCTTCATCACCATGACTGCCTTTGAAACACTCACTTAGAGAAAATGCATTATTCACATATGTGCCTCTAAATTTATCATTTGCAAGAAACTCTTCATCCTTCCCTTCATCATTGGTGCTCACATAATCCTTACGATTATGACTAAGTTGGAAAATTTGACTCTCTATTCATAGTCAAATTATCATTTGCAGGAAATTCTTTATCCTCCCCTTCATCAGTGATAGTCTTATAATCCTTGGGATTAGGAATAAGTGGAAACTTTGAATTTATATTTAATGGAAATTTTTCATCCCCCCCTTCGTCAATGGTGCTCTCATAATCCTTAGGATTAGGACTAAGTGGAAACTTTGAATCTCTATTTACTGGAAATTGTTCATCCTCGCCCTCCCCGTCTTCAGTGATGCTCTCATAATCCTTAGGATTAGGACTATGTGGAAATTTTGACTCTTGAAATTCTTCATCCCTCCCTTCATCAGTGGTGCCCTCATAATCCTTAGGATTAATACTATGTGGAAAATTTGACTCTAGAAATTCTTCATCCCCCCCCTTTATCAGTGGTGCTCTCATAATCCTTAGGATTATGAATATGTAGAAACTTTGATTCTACAAATTCTTCATCCCCCACTTCATCAGTGGTGCTCTCATAATCCTTAGGATTAGGACTATGTGAAAACTTTGGCTCTACAAGTTTTCCATCCCCCCCTTCATCAGTGGTGCTCTCATAATCCTTAGGATTTTGACTATGTGGAAACTTTGACTCTGGAATTTTTTCATCCCCCCTTTAATCAGTGGTGCTCTCACAATCCTTAGGATTAGGACTGTGTGGAAACTTTGACTCTAGAAATTCTTCATCCCCCCTTTATCAGTGGTGCTCTCATCATCCTTAGTATTAGGAGGAAGTGGAAAAATTGACTCTCTATTCACGAATAAAAAAAATAAAAAATAATAAAATAATAATAATAAATTGTTTTTCATCAATGATGCTCTCATCATACTTAGGATTGAAACCAAGTGGAAAATTTGTGTCTTTATTCATAGTGAAAGAATTCATGTTACATTCATCAGAATGAATAGAGTTGTTACATGACAAAGATGTCAATGCTTAAAAAAGAAAAACCTCACTATCAGAAGAATCCATGATCTTCAACCAGAAGATGTTGAATTATACAAATGCACTATCTCCCAATGTCAATTTATAGCTTAGAGATTGAAATTTTCCCTCCAAAAATTTTCGCCGAAAATTTTCCCTCCAACGTTTCCCACCAAAAACTTCCGTTGAAGATTTTCCCTCCAATAATTTTGTTTTAAAATATTTCCCTCCAAAATTTTCATCTATAATTTACTTGAAAACATATTACTAATTTTTTGGTCTTGAAACATTTCACCTAGTTTCTATTCAAAATATTGACAAAAATTTTTGTTTAATGCATTTTTGAAATTAAAATAATTTTTCTATTTAAATTATTTAGCATTGCCTATGTAACTAAATTAGTTTCTATAATTAATATTTTATTTTTATCCCACAATGAATAAAAACTAACCTAAACTTATAATTTAACTATAAATTATTTTTTTTAATTTTAAGATTAATCTCACATTCAAGAATCATTAAAGCAATCCCACAATCATCACTATAAAATAACATGCATTGTTTTTATTCATCACATCACATCAAGTCTTTTGGGTCTGTTAAAAATTGGAGCGGGTTTGCAGAGGAGTTGCATTGTCATCAATAGCACATTCAATGGAGTTTTATGCATTTGAAAGGTTAATTTTTTTTCTATTTTGACTATTTAAAGAGAAATTTTGAGAAAAAATTGTTGTTTTACGGTAAAAACCACATAAAATTTTATTTTTTATAGCAAAAAAAGCAACAACAACAACAACAACAAACAAACAAACAAACTCAAATTTGTCGGATTCTTAGGAGAAAAATTAAGAATTTTTTAAATTTGTAGGCTTTTGAAATGAAAAATGGGTGTTACTTTTTCTTTTTCTTTTTTTTTTTCTTTTTCTTTCTATGTGGAGGAGCATTAAAATTCTTGCATGGAAAAAAAATAATAATAGTAATTGTTCAATTAAAAAAAAAAAACCTTTTTTGTTATATATTTGTTACTTTTATTTTATTTTTTTATTGAAATTTTTATTTATTACACTTTATAATAAAGTTTTTAAAAAAATGTTTTTTTATTTATTTTTTTAATAATATATATAATAATATATATATATATATATTTCCCCGGATGCGGGTGTTAGATGAGCAATTAATGCAAATCGGCAGCTAGACAAGCAGATGGCTGAACCATATGGCAACCTGCACCTTCCCCTTGGGGAAATTAAGGCAGGTCACTGCTCCTCAGCCGACGCCATCAACCCGTTGTGAGAACCGAAAAATTCCCTACAAATACAGAAATATGGAGCAAAGCCCCCTGCAATTCTCCATTCGGCCTCTAAGTTGCTCTTGCCACCCCACTGCAACAGAGCTAAGCCTTCGCACCATTACGGGTAGACGTTGCAGACACCTCTACTACGTCGACCTGGGCAATGGTTAGCATTTCTCTCAGTCCTTTCTCTGTGACCTACATTTTGAGGTCTCGGCCCCTCTCTCCGGCCCGGATTTGAACTCCCTTGTTCCTGTCAATTTCCCCTCTGTAGTTCTTGCCCTACCTCCTACCCCTGAGACTCAACGCTCATTGCAGCTTCCTAGCCAAAGAATCATGCGCCAACGCCATCGAATGCGGTGCAGGCGAGGAGGTAGTAGGGGTGGTGCCACTCGCCCCTTGTCTTTGCCCCCTTCTGTCTACACCTCCCCTTCCATCTCCCCACCCCCCAGCCCTTCCTCTTCCCGCTTCCTTAGCAAATATCCGGATACTCGCAGCAGCCGAGGTTGAATGGGCACCTGTGAGGTTCGACATTCTAGTGGAGTTGCCCAGCAGACCAATCCTACTGCTTCTCCCCAGCAAGCTCAATTTAGGTTTCTCTACTCCATGGACAAGTCTGTCATCATTGCCACCGTCATGGTGGACTTCAGAGAGGCAACCGGCTCGTGCACAGAACCAGAGCTCAGTCCGGAGATGAACCAGGATCCACCATCACTCATCAACTTTCAGGGGGAGCCAAGCTCCAGCCAACCGCCGAGAGACATGGACCACCCGTCCAGCAGCCAACAAAAGACTCTGGGAGGCAACGCCACCCACAAAGACAAAAGAATATAGGTGGAGGACCGTGAGCCACAGGACATTGCAGGTGGCAGGAAATCAGCGGAAACTGGTTCAGAAGAATATGGTTGGTGTCTGATCGAGGAAGAACAACCACCAAGCTAAGACACCTTGCAATTGCATGCCACAGGTCACGTGTCAAGTTCTGAGTTCGGTTTTTTTTATTCTCGTTTTACTATGGTCAATTTTTGGTCACGTGTCCAGCTCGGGTTTTGAGTTTTGGTTTTCTTGGGTTGTTTTACTGTGGTTAATTTTGAACTTTACAGTAGGCAATAGTGGCAATCTTTTCTGAATTTTACAGTCTTCTTACAGTGTTAATTTTGGTAAAAAAAAATTGAATTTTGGAACTGTAGTCCCTATGTGGGTAAAATGAACCTGTTTTTATCTCGTTATCGGATTGGTTTCCCCAACTGGGGCAGTTGCAATGTCAAGACTTGCTGTTTAAAATGGTCATATGGCTGACCTAGTACCGCAGAGGCCGGTGCCTCAATGTACATTATGTTTT
>APFE031696545.1:1330-29765 GCA_000404065.3 Pinus taeda | reverse complement strand
TAAAAATAAAACATTAATAACATTAAAAATATTGTTACTTCCAAGTTTAAAGAAAAAATGTGGTGTGAGAAAGATTTAGCAGTTAAAAAAAAATTAAGATATTATAAGGAGGTCATCAATCACACCCTAGAAGATCAAAAGTATCTCTCTGTTTTAACTAGCTCAAAAAAGAAAATTAATATAGCCAAGATTAGAACAAACTCTCATGAGCTCCATAGTGAAACGGGTTGATAGACAATTCCATGGATGGAAAGGCTTTGCCATCTCTGTGAGTTTACGAACATCGAAGATAAAAATCACTTCCTCTTAGAGTGCCTCACGTACAACCACATTAGATCTCAGTTTCAAAATCTCTGTTGCAATACTAACCTTCCTAGCCTTTTACGATGTCAAAATTACAATGAGCTTGGAAGACTTCTCTCTAAGCTTTTTGAGCATAGGAATACAATCTTAAATCAAACTAAATAATTTGTTTCTTTAAATCCGATAGACCAAAGTTTGGTCTCAATGGACGTTAACCACCATCATCATCATATATATATAGTTTTAGAAAAAGTTTTGATACAATTATTTCTTAAAAATATAAAATTATATTTATATTTAACTTTTTTAATAATTTAAATTTATATATTAAATTTTATATAATAATTTTTTTTTAAATTTATAACATTTTTAAAAATATTATAATTTAACTTTTATATTAAATAACATTATATTGTTAATTTTTATTTTATTTTTCAAGTAATATATATTTTAATATATATATTATATATATATCTATATATGTATATATATATATATCTAGGAAGATGCCATTAAGGAAGGTCTCTATGAATATGTCTGGAACAAGGACAATAATTTCATCATCTAAAGTTGTAGGTGGACACGCTATAAATATTGTCGAACATATTCGAATTGAGAAACGTTGTAAAGGTCAACCAACTGGCCCATCACGTACATCAAAGATTATTTCTGAATGGATGAATTCATGAGAAATAAATAAAACAAATTTTACATGGCATGTTAAAGATGTTGAATCTGATGATAGTACACATATATATCTAGATTGTGGTATGATTTACATGGGTGAATTGTATGAGGTGATAGGCAAAGTACGAGACACATGTTTGGTGTTGAATTCAAACATTGCTTATGTTCTTGCAAAATTGTCCAAGTCACATGAAAATGTTAGATATCGTCTCTCTAAGGTCAAGTATAACATAGATGAAAAATCTATATCATTGTGTAAAGAAATCTCATCCAACATTTCAAATAACATTTTAAGTATGCTTATATATATTTACGTGTTATGTATTATTGTAAGGATCATTAAATTTTTTATAAATGATTGATCATTGGCATATTGTATTTTATTTGATAGAATTTTGATGAGAGTCTTTCAATGATGTTGGAGGGTATTTATTATGTAGAGCCAAATATTATGAATGTGATCCACAATTTTCATGCAGAGTCAAAACAAAAAAGGAGAATGAAGCAAAGATCAACAATCCATGACACTGCAATAATACAAATCGGGGATCATCAAAGAATCCATACGGTGGGTCAATCTAACAAAGGTAAAAATGTTTCTTTTGAAGATGTGGCAGTTGTAGCTGAAGACGAAGCTCAAAAATATGTTACCATTAGTGAGGAAGAGAATAGAATTGTTGTTGAAAAAAAAAAAAAAAAAAAATGTCCACGGATGTCTCTCTTCCACTTAATGATGAGGAGATTGTTTATGTAGAAGAAGATATGTTAACTAGGAAGAAAACGAAATCAAAAGTTCGTGAATCTGTTAAAATCATAAGCACCAGTGAAAAACAAAGTGAAAGTTCTAAAGGCAGCAAAGGAATCATAACATTGGTGCTAATTTAAAGAATGGCATTATAAAAACAAAACAAAATGCCATTTGAAATCACTTGAAGAAGAATAAATAAATTAATTGTTGCAAAATATTTGAGCTTAATGTTACTCAATTCTATAAGCCAGATGAAGGAAAATCTCAATATTAAATTAGAAAGGCACATCACCTACATGTCTATAATTTGAAAACATTGTTCAGGTACAATCCATATGCACATGTGGTGAATTATGTGGTTCTTGTTGATCTAAGCAAGTTCCCAACAATGAGGCATTTGATAGGACACATTGTTTTAACTACGGATATTATGTAATTAGATGGAATCATTTAGCAGAGGTCAAAAGACAATTGATTAAGAAATATTCTAAAAACTATCTACTTGAAATAGTGAAATGCATCATTTACGCTAGTTTAATAAAAACATAGGCAAAGTTATTGGCATGGGATCATAATGCAGATAATGAGTATAGAATGTCTATAACTTTCATCCAAAGAGTCAAATTTATTCATAATGAATTTGTAGAAAAATGTGGTGGGGATAAGATAAAATTCAATTTAAGCTTTCAGAAAGAATGATGTATGAAAACAGGTTATTAAATTGAGGATAAAATCAAATTAAAATGTGGCAAAGTAAATTCAGAAATATTCAGAGGCATGGATAACATTTTCCAGTTGGAATTTAGAACAGGGGAGATATGGGAATTGATTGATAACATTTTTGACATGTGGGATAACATTGCCATAAAAAATCAAAAGGTTAAAAAATTTAAACCCATAATATGTACCAATAGTAAGATAGGTCCTAAAATGAAGCAACTTCCAGATAAGATGACTATCACACCTTAGAGAACATTGCAAGGAATGAAAGACAACAAACTAGTCAAATCAATATTATGTCGTGTGAAGTCAAGTGAACTGTCATTGGAGGAAATGTGCTCAGAATTTCAAAAGTAAGATTGTTGAATTATTTTATTTTATTTTGAATTATAATTTTCTTTTAAATATAACATTGTTGTTGGTATTATTTATTATACATATCACTAGAATAACAATTTTTATTTTAGTTATTTAATCATAAGATTTATATGAAAATACAATAATATATGGTTAAAATGTTGAATGAAGAGAGTTGGAATGAGGTTGTACGCAACTACCCAGAATCAAGTTCTACAGCAACACTTAAAAAAATTTATCTTGCATTCAAAAAGGTATGTTAATTTTGACATTCATTTTATTTATACGTAAAAATAAATAAATAAATAAAAATAAAAATTATTACTTATATTTGTTTATTTTATTAAATATGTTGAAGAATGATGTGAGTGGAGTACCAAATACTTTCAAAAACTTCATTAAAAAAATTAAGTTGGAAAAGCTGAGAAAGCAATGTCTTAGGAATGTTGAACTTAATCGTACTCTTACTCATTTCATTTGGAATGGATTGGACATTATCCAATATCAAATAATACAGGGTGATTGTGAAGACATTGCAAAACTCATACCTAAAAAAGAATATGTCATGGTTATTACAGACATTCCTCATGGTTTCAATTTCCCAGACATTGAATATGATAGTAAGCCTTACACTTATCAAAATTTTAATAAAGTGGTTACAAACTTTCAAGAAATCACAACATCACCACTTTGGAGATTTGTGACATTTCATTCAGACACACAATTTGCAATGTTATTAACAAGCTTCAAGGGAAAATCAAACTCAAAGATGCAGCTTACATGGTAAGAAATTGAAATTGTATATTTGATTAATGTTAATTAGTTAATTGAACTTTTACTATGTCATGTTACAAACAAAAGTCAAATCTTATTTCTTCAAGAGATTGGTCAATTATAAGTGATTGTGAGTTTATCCATGTTGAATGTTGGACAAAAGATGATAGCTATAAATCTATTCTTCTTAATCAAGCAGAAGGAAAGAATCATAGCCAAGTATTGGTTCATGATGTTGTCTTAAAAAAGTTAATATATGAGGATAAAGATGCAAAATGAAATATAGTTAATATTTATCAAAAACCACAAACATTGATTAACTATCATATAGATTTATGTTCAAATCAAGGAGATTAGGTTTTAGTTTTATTTTCAAGTTCAGGTAAGTTTTATTATATAAAATTGAATTTTAATATTTTGTTTTTTTGTTTTTATGTGTTTATACTAATTTACTTACTTATTGTTTTTGTGCTTGATTATTAGGTACAACACTAGCATGTTGCCTACAAAAAGGAAGAAATTGCATTGTGATTAAAAGAAATTCACTACGATGCAATTTTATTCAACAAAGAATTAATGCTCTTCAATTTCTTCCAAATGCAATGCAAGAAGTTGGTTTGAGGAAAGAAAAATTTTAATGAATCACATGTGGCAAAAATGACAAAGGAACCTCAACCACCATTATATGGAATGATTGGAAAATGACACTTTGGGAGATTTACAGACATGAAAGATCCATTAGAAAAGGAAAATGAGGAAACTCAAGTAGAAAATATTGTGGAAGAAGAAAATAATGAAGTTGTAGAAGATGATGAACATGGATTATATGATATTGTTGATGACATTTAAGTTATGATTGTAAATCAAGCCCAATTTTGAGAGATCTTCATTAGTTTTACTAGTAATTTTTTGACTTCGAAATTTTATGAGAAGAATGAGCATTTGATTTTGTTGTCATACGTTCAATATTTGTATTATCTAATTTTCACTTAATTTTTATGTGAATCTTTTTTTTTGACAAAAAAGTTTGAAAATGTGTATTTTTTTCATTATATTTATATTGAAAATGTGTTTTTTTGTCAAATGTTTAAAATTATTGTTTTTTAGTGACAATTATTTGATGTTCATTGAAATATTAATTAACATTACATAAACATATAGAAAATATTAACTTTAAAATTTTGACCATTTTTTTTAACTACGCGAAAAAATTAAGATTTCATTACAAAAAAAATTGAAAAGAAAAATAAAAACACACAAATACATAAATACACTTAAAAAAAATCTTAGGGAAAAAGAAGACATTAGAAAATTTAAAGTGTCAAAACTCAACCCTCTAAAAAAGGGGGGTTGACGCTGCATCAACACTTTTCAAAATTAGCATAAAATTCACTAACATCTAAAAAAATGTTCATACTTGATACATAAGAAAATTTAAAGCGCCAAATATATGCTAAAAAAAATGTATCATGAATCATCACTTTTCAAAATCGGAAGATCTTTTGCTACCTCAAAAAAATAGGTACTAAATAATTTTCTCGTTTGATCAATAGCTATGTTAAAAATAAAGGTCCCAGGATAGGTACATCATTTCATTCTTAAAATATTTAAACGAAACAATTCTAATAACTCATGTAATCAAAGTGCTTAGACTCTACACTCGAATTAAGGTAGTCAAAGCTACCCTGAGATAAATTCGAGCAACTCAATTCCATCTCATATTCTAAATGGTTGAATGAAATTCAAATCACTCTAGCTTCATGGGCATAACTTGGAAGTACAAGAAGCTTGCATTATGTAGACATAAAGTTCAAAAGAGTTTGATTCAATTATTGTTGGGTAACTCATTAGTATTCACAATAGAAAAAGTGAACATTACCCCAAGTCCCAAAAAACATAACCTTATGGCTCTAGATGGATAGCCTTCAAAATATCTTTGGGATGTAAGTCGACGAAGGCCCATCAAAGTAATCGCATGAATCAAAGGAAGAATGCATAAGTATGATTAGCTCAAGGAGAATTTTCCCCTTTTTTTCCAAGTTAGGTTGAGCACTAGCCTCAATGGAAAAACAACTTGCAAACCTACGAGATGTCGTCATCAAGATTGTATGAAGCTCGATTAATCCTAAATGTCCAGTTTTCATCCCCACAACCATTGGAGAAAATTTGAGGTCAAAAATGGGCCTCAAAACAAAAATATATAACCAAAATCAACTTCATAAGTATTGAAAATGCAACAAGAAAATCCTAATTTAATATTGTCCTTGAATTAAATTAGGAATTAAATTGTAATTTCACATCTCATAGCAACTTGTAATAGTTAACTAAGTTAATTTGACTTAGTTCGCTCGATTAATTCGTATTGAGGGTCTAAACTGAGTCATGTAGAGTGTCTCCTACTTGTTAGGAGCCCTGGTTGAGTTTATTTTGAGTTGTAATTATTTAATTCAGTTAAATTCGTTCCAACTGATGAAGGAATTAGTGGGAAATCCAGTAAGTCGGGTGTAACCTGCAAAAGTAAGGTGTAATCTGCAATGATCAACTAGTAAACTGAAGGTTCACTCATAATTAACTCATGCATGTCAAATCAAAGAAAGATCCAGTTAAAATTGGAGTCCATACACAATGTACTATCAGTTTTATAATCATCTGAATTGTCCAGGTGGTGCACGCAATTAGAGGAAGGCCTATGAGGATTTCACAGTTCATATTTGTGGAATTTCTCAATTAAATATGGGCTAATTCCCAAGGAAACTGTGCAAGGAAATAGGGGCTTGGCAGGCAGCGGAATTGGCTAAATATTGGCTTAAGCTTATCTGGGAAGCAGTGAGATGAATAGAGATAGTGCAGAAGTTGTTCGGGCTTGAGAAAAACATCGTAATCTTCTCATATTTTCTTATTAACGCAATATATAGATATCAGGGGATTTTAGTTGTGGATTTCCCTAGAAAACTATTGTGTTATGTGTGATTGAATTCTTTCTCTTTTATGCTTCGTGATTTCATTGATCGTTTATTGGTTCTGCTCATGAGTAGAGTAGATTCAAGTCAATTGTTTTAGCGTATTACAATCTGCAGTTTGAATCTACGATGAATTTCTACATGGTATCAGAGTTGAAATCACTATAGAAGAGGAGAATATGAATTTGTCTTTTGCAGGAGAAATCAAATTTGCAGTATCATACTTCAGAGCCAGCAGGATGTCGTTCTACGGATTGAGACTCAAATATGCCCTTAAGGGTAGTTTGAACTATATTGCTTAGAAGGACAGGACGGAGGCAGTGTTGGAAGATAGCGGGCTTAAGGAATTCATAGACAAAGATATTCCTAATCTAGTTGAGGTTTAGGATCTGGCAGAGTGGAGAAAATGTGTGGCAAAGGCGAGAAGGATTATCCTAGAAGGAGTTCGAGATCATATAGTCTTGAACCTCCACTAGAAGGAAACTCCATTTGCAATGTGTAAGGCCTTGACAAACCTATTTCAAAACAACAGTGACCACAAGAAGTTGGCACTGAAGGACAAGCTCAGAAAAATCAAGATGGAGAAGGGTGACATAATACCGAAGTACTTGACCAAATTCACCCAATGTCAGGATGAGCTTGGAAGTGTCGGTGTTATAGTTGTTGAAGACGATATCATGATCCTAGCGGTTCTTGGCCTTCCTAAGTGCTATCACAACTACCAGGACTCAGTGAATGGGAGGGAGAAGATACCAGAGTGGGAGCGATTGTGGTCTAACTTGGTACAAGAAGAGATTTGGTGGAACATCAGAGATGGGTCATCATCCAAGCATGATGAGGAGGAGAATTATGCCTTAGTTGGAAAGGCGAAAAAAGGGAAGGGGAAATCATCCCATTCCAAATCAGATTCTAGTTAGGGCGACAAGAAGAAGGACATGTTGAAGATTAAATGTTTTCATTGTCATGAGTTAGGACATTATGTTACAAAGTGTCCGCACAGGAAGGTCAGTAAGAATCCCTCTAGAGGAGAAGCAGGTGAAGCTCTTGATTCACAATTCAAACTGGATTTGACCCTCATCACTTGCATGGTAACATCGGTGATGGGTAGTGTGTGGTACCTGAATAGTGGAGCCTCATTCCATAGGAGAAGGACCTTCAGATATCGAGATGGGAGATGAGGTATAGCGTGACAGGAATTGGTACTATTACCTTTCAGAGGGAGTCTGGTTCTCCTCCCACATTAAAAGATGGCATGTATGTTCCAAGTTTGAAGAAGAATTTTGTTTGAGTTGCCATGTTGGAGGACCATGGTTGCGATGTGATATTTAACAAGGGAAAGGTTTTGCTTTGTCACATAGCCTTAGGACAGGTGAAGCAGATCGGGGTTGGGTGAAGAAACTCTACAAATTGGATGTAAAAGACCGTATTGCTTTGAGCACAAAAGCAAAGAAGGTGCAGAGTCAAGACATCGGTGAGTTGTGGGCTTAGAATATTAGGTCACTTGCACCATAGAGCTTTGAAGATCATGCAATGAATTTCTACAGGACTTCCCAAGGGTACACTAGAGCAAAGAGACACATACAAAGGGTGTACATTAGGGAAGTACACCAAATATTCCTTTTGTGATAAAGACAGTTGCAAGCGATCCTTAATAGAGTTCACTCAGATGTGTGTGGACCATTCTCGATAGCATCCATGGCCAAGCACAAGTATTATGTAATATTTGTTGATGAATTTTCTCGTAAGTCTTGGATTTTCTTCATGCAGAAGAAAGATCAGACATTCACTAAATTTTGTGAATTTAAAGCATTTGTCAAGAAAGATACTGGAAGGAAAGTTAAAGCTCAAAGAAGAAATAACGATGGAGAATATGTGTCGAATGGATTCAAAAACTTATGTTCATCAAAAGGCATTCGATGGTAGTTAATAGCACCTCATAACCCACTACAGAATGGGATGGTTAAAAGGAAGAACAAAAGTATTGTGGGCACTACACGGGCAATGTTACATGATCAGGGCCTATTGTTGCACTTGTGGGTTGAGGCATGCAACGCAGTTGTTTATTTGCATAACAGAAGCCCTCATCGAATTCTCAAGATGAGTACACCAGAAGAAGCTTTTTCAGGTAAGAAACCAGATGTGGCACACTTCAAGATCTTTGGTTCCTTAGTCTATTGTCATATTACCAAGGATGCACGGAAAATATATAGCCAACAGCTGAGTTGGCCATATTTGTGGGGTACACTAATACACCTCACAACTATCGAGTGTACCTGTCATCGAATAGGATGATAGTGGTGCGTAGAGATGTGAAGTTCGATGAAGAGAAGGCCATGAGATGTTCCCTTGAGAGGGAGCTTTAGTTACATGCAATTGAGGAGCTTTTAGCTCCAAAGGAGGAACCTCGAGATGATGTGGAGCAGCCACATGCAGAGGAGCAGAGAGTGGAAGCACCCACTCATGCAGAGACTTCCAAAGATGGAAGGAAGCACACCAGAAAGGCTGATAGATTGATGCATGGTGCTAGAGAAAATGTGGGAGCACCCACATCACAACACAGGGAGAGGAGGTCACGAGATTAGTACACTAGCTAAATGGATCTAATGAGCGAGACTGTAGAGATTGAGCCATCTTCATTCGAGGAAGAAGTGCAGCAACCAGTATGGGTTGGTGCCATGGTTGAGGAGTATGACTTCATTATTAGAAATAGTGTTTGGGAAGTGGTCCCAAGACTAGCAGACAAGTCAGTGGTGATTTCCAGATGGCTTTACAAGCTAAAGCAAGTAGCAAATGGGAGTGTGGAGAAACACTAGGCCATATTTGTGGCTAGAGGGTTCTCTTAGGTGGAGGGAATTGATTACGATGAGACATTTTCTCCAGTAGCACGGTACTCTTCAATCAGATCTATTCTAGCACTGTCAGCGCAGATGGGATGTAAGACACATCAGATAGATGTGAAGACAACATTCCTCAACAGTATGATTGAAGAAGAGGTGTATATTGAGCAGCCAGAAGGATTTGAGACCTTCAACTGAGAGTTGCATGTGTGCATACTCAAGCGAGCATTGTGTGGACTAAAACAAGCACCCTGTGCTCAGTACACCAGAATAAACAGTTATTTCACCAGGTTGGGCTTCACCAAAAGTGAAGCAAATGTGAACCTTTACCATATTGTGGTTGAAGGTAAATAGTTGATTATAGTATTATATGTTGATGATTTGATTCTAACATGTGATGAGAAGATGATAAAATATTGCAAAGACGATCTTGCAAGAGAATTCGAGCTGAAGGACCTGGGGCTCATGCATTACTTTCTTGGTATGGAAGTATGGCAAGGAGATGAGGAATTGTTTCTCTTAGGGAAAGTATTCCAATGAGATATTGAAGAAGTTCCACATGTAGATCAACAAACCCATGGAGACTCCTCTAGCAGGAAATTGGAGGAAGGAAGATGATACTTTAGGTGAAATAATGGAGGCTACTATTTATAGACAGCTTGTGGGTTCACTTATGTATTTAGTGAACACGCGACCAAACATGTGTTTTGCAGTTAACCAGCGTTAACCAGTTTTGGAGATTATGTGCTAAATGAATTCAAAAACTTATGTTCATCAGAAGGCATTCGACGAGAGTTAATAGCACCTCATAACCCGTAGCAAAATGGGATGGCTAAAAGGAAGAAAAGAAGTATTGTGGGAGCTGCACGGGTGATGTTACATGATCAGGGCCTACCGTTGCACTTGTGGGTTGAGGCATGCAACATAGTTGTTTATTTTCATAACAGAAGCCTCATCGGATTCTTAAGATGAGTACACCATAAGAAGCTTTTTCATGTAAGAAACCAGATGTGTCACACTTCAGGATCTTTGGTTCTTTAGTCTATTGTCATGTTACCAAGGATGCATGGAAAAATATAGAGCCAACAGCTGAGTTGGGCATATTTGTGGGGTACACTGATACACCTCACAACTATAGAGTGTACCTGTCATCCAATAGGATGATAGTGGTTCGTAGAGATGTGAAGTTCGATGAAGAGAAGGCCATGAGATGTTCCCTTGAGAGGGAGCTTTAGTTACATGCATATGAGGAGCTTTTAGCTCCAAATGAGGAACCTCGGGATGATTTGGAACAGCCACCTACAGAGGAGCAGAGAGTGGAAGCACCCACTCATGCAGAGACTTCCAGAGATGGAAGGAAGCGCACCAGAGAGGCTGACAGATTGATTCATGGTGCTAGAGAAAATTTGGGAGCACCCACATCACAACACAGGGAGAGAAAGTCACCAAATCGGTACAGTAGCTAAATGGATCTGATGAGTGAGATTGTAGATATTGAGCCATCTTCATTTGAGGAAGCAGTGCAGCAACCAGTATGGGTTGATGCCATGGTTGAGGAGTGTGACTTCATTATTAGAAACAGTGTTTGGGAAGTGGTCCCAAGACCAACAAACAAGTCAGTGGTGATTTCCATATGGCTTTACAAGCTAAGGCAAGCAGCAAATGGGAGTGTGGAGAAACACAAGGCCAGATTTTCAACCAGAGGGTTCTCTTAGGTGGAGGGAATTGATTACGATGAGACATTTTCTCCAGTAGCACGGTACTCTTCAATCAGATCTATTCTAGCACTGTCAGTGCAGATGGGATGTAAGACACATCAGATAGATGTGAAGACAACATTCCTCAACAATGTGATTGAAGAAGAGGTGTATATTGAGCATCCAGAAGGATTTGAGACCTTCAACTGAGAGTTGCATGTGTGCAGACTCAAACGAGTGTTGTATGGACTAAAACAAGCCCCTAGTGCTTAGTACACCATAATTAACAGTTATTTCATCAGGTTGGGCTTCACCAAAAGTGTAGCAGATGCGAACCTTTAGCATATTGTGGTTGAAGGTAAATAGTTGATTATAGTATTATATGTTGATGATTTGATTCATGTGATGAGAAGGTAATAAAAAATTGCAAAGAGGATCTTGCAAGAGAATTTGAGATGGACCTGGGGCTCATGCATTACTTTCTTGGTATGGAAGTATGGCAAGGAGATGAGGAATTGTTTGTCTCTTAGGGAAAGTATGCCAACAAGATACTGAAGAAGTTCCACATGGAGAGCAACAAACCCATGGAGACTCTTCTAGCAGGAAACTGGAGGAAGGAATATGTTACTTCAGGTGAAATAATGGAGGCTACTATTTATAGGCAGTTTGTGGGTTCACTTATGTATTTGGTGAACATGCAACTGAGCATGTGTTTTGTAGTTAACTAGCGTAGTCAAGCCATGGTTAAGCCAACCAAACTCTATTGGAAGGAAGCTAAACATGTGTTGAGATACCTCAGAGGCACCACTCAGTTTGGTCTTTGGTACAGACGGGCAGAGGAAGTGAAGCTTCAAGGCTTCTTCAAGGCTTCATAGATGTAGATTGGGCAGGGAGTCCATCCGATAGAAATAGCACATCAAGGGGAATCTTCAGTATTGGTTCAACAACAGTTTCTTGGTATATTAGAAAGCAAAGATCAATTGCACTTGGTTCAGTAGAAGCAGAGCACATAGTTGCTAGTCAAGCAACTTGTGAGACTATCTGGATGAGGAAGATCCTTGTTGGGTTATTTGTTCAGCAGATGGATCCTATAGTGATTTATTGTGGCAATCAAAGTTGTGTCAAACTCTCTTGGAATCCAGTTTTTCATAATCGGTCCAAGCATATCCACATATGGTATCACCTTCTACGAGATTGTGTGTGGAGAACCATGTTGGTAGAGTACATTCCTACAAAGGAGCAGGATGCAGATATTTTGACAAAGGCGTTGTCAAGATGTAAATTCGAGTTTCACAGAGGCAAGATCAAAGTAGATGATAATCTCTTTCTTGTTGAGAGGGAGTGTTAAAAATGCAACAAGAAAATCCTAATTTAATTTTGTCCTTGAATTAAATTAGGAATTAAATTGTAATTCCACATCTCGTGACAACTTGTAATAGTTAATAAGTTAATTTGACTTAGTTGGCTCAGTAAATTCGAGTTGAGGGTCTAACTTGAGTTATGTATAGTGTCTCCTACTTTTTAGGACCCCTGTTTGAGTTTATTTTGAGTTGTAATTATTTAATTCAGTTTAACTAAGTTAAAATTAGTTAAACTAGTTCCAAGTGATGGAGGAATTAGTGGGAGATCCAGTAATGGGGTGTAACCTACAATGATCAACAAGTAAACTTAAGATTAATTCATAATTAACTCATGCATGTCAGATCAGAGAAAGACCAAGTTGAGATTGGAGTTTAGGGACAATGTACTATCAGTTGTATAATCATTTGAATTGTACATGTGGTGCATGCAATCAGTGGAAGGCCTGTGAGGATTGCGCAATTCATATTTGTGGAATTTCTTAATTAAATATGGGTTAATTCCCAACGAAACTGCAACGAAATAGGAACTTGGCAGGTAGCAGAATTAGCTAAGTATTGGCTTGAGCTTGTCTAAGAAACAATGAGATAGATAGAGATAGTGCAGAGGTTGCTCGGGCTTGAGCAAAGCATTGTAATCTTCTCATATTTTCTAATTAATGAAATATACAGATAGCAGAGGTTTTTAGCTGTGGTTTTCCATAGAAAAATATTGTGTTAAGATGATGATGGCAAGCATGGGGTGACTCACTATTTTTTGGAGTAAAAAAGTTAAAAAGTTAAAAAATAAAAAGATTAAAAAAACAACATTTTTCACTTGCATTTTCAACTTATCTCCCTACGTTTTTACTCAAATTTCGAGTGGAAGCACTCGTTGGATACAAAATTTAATTCCTCATTTGAGGAGTACCATGTTGCATACTTTCAATGGACCTTGCTACATGAAAAATGAGAAATACATGGAAAACATAATTGCAATCATGTTTTTCATGTATTTCTCATTTTTTATGAGGCAATGTCCATAGAGGTATGCAATATGGGTACTCTTTAAATGAGGAATTAAATTTTGCATCCAACGAGTGCTACTACTCGAAATTTGAGTAGAACTGTAGGGAAATAAGTTGAAAATACGAGTTTAAAAAAAAAAACAAAGCAAAGCAAACAAACAAACAAAATCGTCTAAAATTTGATGTATAATTTAATCCTATTTTAATATTTTCACTATTATTTAATAATATTCTTTAGAAGACCTCAAAATTTCTCTAATATGTCAACCACCCTCAACTCCTCCCCGTGAGATTTAAACATATGAGATGGTGGGGACTAAGCCCCACACAAAAACAACTTATTCACAACTCATGTAATGGGTTAGCTCAAAAGATCCTTTATCATTCAAAGCAAAATAAAAGAAATTTCTCAAGCCTCCAAAAGTATGAAATACTCAAGGCTTCAAATAATAGACTCGTCTTTACATTGGAATGAATGACTAGTATTCGAGGACCTGAATTATTTAGGGCTCAATCGATCATAATATCAACCTTCAAGCAAGTGAAGAATTAGCGGAATTAAGCAAAGATCTCTTGAATCAAAATTAAAGCAAACACTCAAAGCCAAGATTATGCCATCAAACAATGAAAAGTGGATAAAATGATGATTCAAAATAATATGCTTTGAAACGATCCACAAAAGAAACTCAAATTGATAACGCACCCATACTTCTAAATGACTTCAAAACATACTAGGGTTAAAGGAACAAAGTTGAAAAACTCATGATGGACCCAAACATGGGTATGTGCGTGTTGATAAGATACGATAAGATAATTATATTTTTGTCCAACTAATGACCACAAAGTAGGTCAAAGGCACTGTTGAGTACACTAATGTATATAAAGCGGGAGAACCAAACAGTGTCCTATAAAAGATACAATGCATAAAGTAAATCAACATCTGGCCCTAGTGGAGAAGATCCAGGACCTAATAAGTTTGAGGATCAGACCCATCTCTCTTAACATCTGAGGCTGAATGAATAACGTTGAAGAAACTCAACAATGTTTGTTAGCCCGATAAAAAGCCGATGGCAAGTGCAGACTATCCAATAAATTGTGTCCTGAGGGGGTTCACACGTTGTTGAATGCTAGAGGACTTACTCTGTCTCCCAAAAACGGATCTGAGACGAAACTGCTACCGAGATCTTCTGTGGTAGGGTGAGGTCCCTCAACACAACACTGGAAAGGTGCCCACAATTATTGGAATGGTGGTGAAACTCAAGTGGAAAGTTGAGAGGGATCCTCTTGTTTATTTCTTTCGTGGTTAAAGTTCATACAACTTTTTTTTGGCTTTCAACTCGTTTGGAAAGTTGAGAGCTTAGAATAGGTTTAAATTTTGTATTAAAATAGTGTTAGGTCATTGGTAAGGAAATGGTGGGACTCGCTGGTGATGTCTAAATGATGGAGGGACTTGATGATGATGTCTCAATGATGGTATGAGATGAGATAGTTAACCACTGCATTGTCTATTAAGGCCACAATTTTGCTTGGATGGCTAATTTTTTTTTCAATAAATCCAAATGTAGCAATACCCAAATGGCACTCAGAATCCTATTTTTTCCAATAAACCCAAATTTAGTAGTACCCCAATGGCACTCAAAATCCTAAAGCTTGACAATTGTAACCCAGATTTTCTCAAAATCATACCAAAATTTCTATTATTTTTAAGGCAAAATTGTGGCACCTTTGGACTACGTTGTCAACCCGAACCCCTTTCTGCATGAGTGACCTCCCTACAACCTTGACAAGAGGATCCACCTTCAAATCATGATGAATCGAAGTGCCAACACTTCTTTCTTTGAGGCAGAACAATATGTGGTACATGGTGAGTCACCTAGAGGGTTTACATCTAGGTTTTACTTAATCTCCTCTTGCCAATGAAGATCCAATGGTATCTAGCCTATCCCCTTTGGTCACCGAAGAGGGAAAATCGTTGTGTGGAGGCTCTGTTGATGGATGTTGGGAAGCTCTGCTCAAATACGAAAGGACAAGACCCCAGTCTTCGACCAAGGGGCTCAATGTAGGGCCAAAATAGAGCTCCTGCCATATCAGGAGAGAGAATCCCTAAACAAATGTTTTCGAAAGAAGGCTTTTTCTGTGCATCTGGTCTTGGGTGAAGATGTATGTATGCACCAGATAATGGGCAAGGCATCTAAAGCTCTGGTTGCTCAAGGATACCCTCAAAAGTAAGATCAACATTCTTTAGGAACCAGTCATCAAATGTCCCCCATTTCCTTTTGTTTGCTTAGAGTTGGATGGCTTTCATCCTAAAAGGAGAAGGGTACATGCATAGGTTCTTTGGTCATCCCTCTTGCTAAAATGATGGACTCCATTTTTTTATGTCATGCTGGAGAAATCCCTTGTTATCTCGGTGTGGGTCAAGCTTCTAGGACTCCCCTTAACACGAGAATTTGAACCTCAAGGATAATTGTAATTATCAAGAATCTTGGTAGGATTGGATTTGCCTTGCGTTGGAAACAGTGATTCACAGAGCCCTGATCTCTCATACTCGAGTGCTTGATTATTCTACCATCCCCGTCAGAGGCTCTCACTAGCGTAAGATTGGCCATTTAGTTGATGAAAGTAATATGCATGTTATCGGAGGCATTCACTAGCGCAAGGTGTGGTTTTAGTAAAAGGCGTTATCTAACCCTTTCACGTTTTAGTTTTTATAAACAAAATAAATTTGGTGTGGTTTTAGGAAAACGCGTTATTTAACTCTTACGTTTTAGGTCTTACAACCAAAATTTGGTCAGTGAAACTTTCATATTTTTAAAATTGATTCTTGGAATACATAAATAGATTCAAGTTACTTAAAAAAAAAATGGGACATTTCAATTACGCACATTACACAGCCTAAATTTGTGAATTTAACAAATTCAGGCTGGATTTTTGGAGAAAATTGATTAGAAAATATATTCAAAAAAGAACCAAAACATAAAAGAGTTAGGAACTATGGCATAGAAAAATATATGTCTAACTCTTCTACATTTTAGTTTTAATGGCTACAATTCAGCCATACAATTTTGGACAAGATTGTGATTTTTCATTGTTTAAAATATGTTTTTGAATACATAAATAGATTCAGCGCTCTCAAAATTCCCTAAGGTGTTTGGAATATACAAACTCCATAGCTCAAACTTGTGAATCAAACAAATCCATGTTGAATTTT
The DNA here is from genome assembly GCA_000404065.3 of Pinus taeda. Taxonomy (NCBI): domain Eukaryota; kingdom Viridiplantae; phylum Streptophyta; class Pinopsida; order Pinales; family Pinaceae; genus Pinus; species Pinus taeda. Next base: position 13,106 of record APFE031696545.1, on the reverse strand, counting down.
AAACAAAATTGACAAGAAATAATGAAAATGTAGAAGAATTAGACTACAGTATAAGAAAATAATGAAAATATAGAAAAAATAGACTACAGCATAGGAAAAGACAACTTACCCAAATTAAAAAAATAAGATAATGGAGTCAATCTCTCTATTTGAAAAGCCCCCATCAACGAAGGTGAATATTAATAATAATTTTGTGATGGAAATGGGTGGCTCCCTTTCATCATAACTCTCACAACCAGCTGCTCACCTTTGACATCTCCAGATCCAGCAGTTGGAGCATGTACAACAGATATGGATCCTTTAACTACTCGTAAGGACTCCCCCATTCCCTCTATAAATGTTGAGATTAACGTAGGGTCAATCATAGGACCTCATTGTAAGGACTTTCAAAATTGATGTCTACTGAATAGGTGAATTTCATGGAGGGAAAGAAGTTGTGGTTTGAATCCATTGCCTTCTCCTAATGACCTGGCTCGTAGATATTTTTACAAGAAGGGATCTTCGAACTACTCTTCAAGATTAAGGCCTCGAATTGGTCCTCCTTTGATAGGAACTCAAATTTGGGGGGAGGGAGAGACCTTGAATTGGTAAGGAACTTAAATTTGGGGGAGGTAGGGGAAGTGGTTGGCTAGGCTCATGTAGCTCCTCATTTCTTTTAGAAGTGATAAGTAGAAAAAAAACCTACTAAAGAATATTCCAAAAGGGAATTGTTGCATTGGTTTGGTTTAGGCTTTTTTTTTCAATAATAATAATCAGGGTAATTAGTAAATCTGTTGTCTATTACCAAGGAAATTTGGGATCAACTCAATGGGATTGTCAGTATACTCCTTTTATCAGGAGAATCGATAAACCCGTTGCTTGTCACCAAGGAGACCTAGGATCAAGTCAATGGGGCTACCACTATATTCCTGAGCTTAACCCAACCACCCACAAGCCATGCTAAATAGGTAAACTAGGTTTTGAACCTGGACAGAACTCCTATATTGGTTGGCAAACACCTTCTAATGCGAGATGTCCACCATTTAGCCTCTTTGCCAAAATGGAAGTTTTGGTATCAGAGCAACACAATTTTGAAATGGTACTAAGAGCAACAATCACCCCAAAAATGTTTTCACCGTGAAGCTTGTGTCCCTCAACTGAACAGACTAGGGCAATCCTCCAAAAAAAATGGCCCCTTAAGCGACTTGTGGTGAAGTATGACCTAGACATTTTTTTAATTCATTTAACAATGAGAAACGGTGTTATATTGATCAATGAGCTTGCTAAAATATTTGATGAATGGGAATTTGTTTGTGTGGATTATGTGGGTAGGTCAGAGGCCTTATTACTACATCGAAGAAAATATATTCGAGTGTACTACTTTTCCTTTCATTCAGGTGTCAGGGCAGTGGTTCATGCCGAAGAGACCGGGAACGACTTCATACTATTAAATATTTATCGCCTTTATTCAAAGCAAGTGGAATGCTAGGTTTCTGTTCTTGCGAAAAGATTTTTCAGAAGGGAGGCATTGATTGTTGGTGGTGATCTAAACTTTTCCTTGGGGAAATGCCAATGTTAATGTTTAATTTGCTTATTTTGTGAAGAAGCTTGAGGATGGATTTGAACCCCCATGACATGAACCAATCAACCTCCAACCAACCTAGAGGAGCATGCATGTTGGTATAAGTAGGGTGGCAAAATGATTGGACTATTTACTAGGAAGTGATGCTTTTGTGGATGACGATTTGTGTGGATTGGAGCTGGTGGAATCGAAACACCTATCTATTTTGCTCGAAATCGCAAAACTAAGCAACAAACTCTAAAAATTCAATTCAAATTAGTTGCACGACAAGGATTATGTGGATAGAACTAAGACAGGTTGGGTCCATGTGGATGTGGATTCTCACGTATCTGTGACTCCAAATTCAGAATAACCTGAAGAGGGTTAAACAGATACCTTCAGAGTGGGCTCATCGAAAAAGAATAAGGGATGATCAGTCCTTAACTCTAGGTGGAAGCAAATTTGAAGGCTATCTTCTTAAACAACCTGGCAAGTTCCCAGATGAAGCTAACTAGGTAGGAGGTTAAAGCTGTGGAAGCCGAAGAAGGTAGATCCTAAGAGATAAAAGTTGATTGGCGTCTTAAGAGCTGAGCGATCACTGAAATAAGGGGATGACAACACTAAGTTTTTCTGTCGATTTGGAAGTCATCACAAGAAAATCAACTCTATCTGGCAGATGGCAACATTGCTCAGTTGGGTGTTGATCATTTCAGACACATTTATGATAAGTGAGAAGGATGATAATTGCAGTAGTGTGGATGACAACGTTCTTCTCTAGTTTCGTCAATGATGAGGCAAATCAAGCTATGCTCAAAGAGATATCCAAAAATGAATTGTAGGTGGTCATGCACAGTGTTCAAAGAGCCAACTGCCCTAATCGGGATAGTTGGAAAATCGAATTCTTCAAAGATTTTTCAGAATTAATGGAATATATCTGTGAAAGATAGTTTCTAGTGATATGTTCTCTGCCTTTCACGCCGCCTTCATCACCTTAATTCCAAAGGTTGATCTTCTGAATTCTTTTAATCCTTTTACGCCTATCCTCTGCAACTGTATATACAATATTATCACAAAAGTAAAAAACATCCTATCTAAAGCTATTAGGGGAACAATTTACTTCTTATATAGTAGATAGATCCATGAGGTCATAGGGGTAAGCTCAAGACATGCTTCACTCCATGAAAACCAAAACACTGTCAACCACTGTTATAAAACTTGATCTATCAAAAGCATTCGATCGTGTTAGTTGGCTTTATATGAGGATTATGTTGATTCATTTGGGTTTTAACGTAAACTTGTAAACTAAGTTGCGTCTCCACTATCTCCCTTACCTTGCCCATCGAGATTCTTCAGGGCAAAAAGAGGCATTCACCGGGCATGCCAGCTCTCCCCATTGTTATTCTGAATAGTCGCTGAAGACCTCAGCAGAGCTGTCATGGAGGGTAAGACAAGTGATAGCTTCAGATTGGACACGATTTCGTTCCATAACACCTCTTCGTTGATGGCGTCCTTCTCGTATCCGATGATCCAAGGCAGGACACTGGCACGCTTGGTGAGATCTTTGACAAGGCTGGAATTTGACAGGAAAATTGCCCATCACAAGGCACGTTGCTTGTCAAACACGGACAAGAATTCATCCGAATTGTCATCAATTTTTGTTGAAAATCTCAAAACGGTTAATAGAGTTATCCAAACTGTCAATTTTGACCGGCTGTTTGGTTTTGAAATTCCAACCTTGATCCTCGGTCTTTATTGCATGAAATTCAATCTCCTTTTTAGGCTTGGATGAGGAAGATATCAGCTTTTTCTCCAAATTATTTATTTATCAAACAATCTTACTTATAAGATGGGTTAAAATACTTGGGTTTCTATCTATCACTGGAAATGGCTTATTGCCAAAGTGGAAGAAAAGTTTTTTGTATGGTTCAAATGTTGGTTATCCTGCAAAGGAAGGCTCGTCCTGGTCAAGGCAATGCTACAGGCAATTCTAGTTTATGGGATGTCATTTAAATTCGTTTCCAAATACGTTGACAAGAAGATTTGCCAGATCAGCTTCAGATTTATTTGAATAAGTGACAAGGACACAAGAGGTCTAGCGCTCACGCTGGGCAATTAAGAACGTCCACCTTTTCAGTGAGGCTTTAGCGGCCACGTGTTCTTGGCGATCGGTTGCAAGCCAAGGACTTCGGTGTCGTATCATTCATCATAAATATATAATGCCAAAGAATATTGAAGAATTGAAGCGATGGGTAAAAATGGCACGATTGTTCCAATATATGGAAAACTATAGTAAATGTTTTCCCCTGATAGGAAATATACTGGTTTGGAATGTGGGTAGAGGCTCAAGGGTGAGTTTGCGATGTGATTCCTAGGTAGGGTGCGGTGCAGACTTCAGGCTCTCGGGGGTTTCTTGACCTAATACGCAGAGAAGGGTGTTTCTTAGTCTAATAGACATGCCTGATTTATCTACAATCTGACCCATCCGAGGGTGATGCTATCGAGCGGAACAGGTGGAAAATGATCTAGAAGTTAAGTGCCCCACAAAATCGATGATATTTATGTGGCTTGCTTTAAAGAACCGAGTCATTACCTGGTATTTCATTCAGAAGCGAGGCACCCATTGATGTATTTATGCAAAAACGGTCGAGAATACATCGACCACCTGTTGTTATTTTGTCTTTTCTCCTTGCAGGTTTGGCAGGAACTCGAGAAGCTCTATGCTATGTGAGGTCTGTGGGGAGGAAATACTGTGAAATAAACCCTAAAACCCTGTTGCACAGAGCTTTCTGTTAAACAGTTAAAACCTCTTCTCTTGTTGGTGGCACGGCGACTATCGCTGTTCTAGAATGCTCAACTTTTCAACAATCAATTATAGTTCCCCTTCGATGTGTGGTTTAGAGTTTGGCAATCTTTGATAGCCTCATTTAAACAGTCCACTTGCCAAAATCAGTCACAGAAGTTACGGATCAAAACCCTAAAACCCTATTGCACAGAGCTTTCTGTTAAACAGTTAAAACCTCTTCTCTTGTTAGTGGCACGGTGACTATCGCTGTTCTAGAATGCCAAAATTTCAACAATCAATGTATAGCTCCCCTTCTGTGTGGTTCGGAGTTTGGCAATTCTTGATAGCCTCAATTAAACAGTCCACTTGCCAAAATCATAGTCACAGAAGTTACGGATCAAAACATTTTATGGGATTATTTAAATGGAACCAATCAGTGTAACCCACCTAAGTGTGTGGTGCGGGCAGTGGTCTCCCTGATCCATCTCTCTGATTCTCAGTTTTTAAATGCAATGCTGGTCTATAAGCAGGCTCAAACAATGTGGCAGAGTTAATGGCTTTAAAGCTTCTCATCCTTAGATGCAGAAAAGGGGTTCAAAGAAATTCAACTCTTTGAGAAGTCCCAATAGTCAACTGGCTTACCGGTGAATACATTATGGAAAACTACCTTTTGTGACTATCCTTAGGGAGGTCGGACTTGCTATTTCTATGTTCAATCCAATCTTTAAAGCATATATTCTGAGAACGCCATGGTGATGGATCAAGACTTTCTATGGGGGTAGTTGTTTGGTTTCACCAGTGACTGGAATTATGTTAAGCATTTTTTTGATTGGCCTTCTCCGGTTATGGAAAGCTTAAAGGTTAAGAACCTCTTCATGAATAGTGGCCTTCAACTTTTTAGGTCTAACAAGCAATCTGGGGTACCATTATCAAGAATTAAGAGTATTTTTCTGGCCTCGCGGTAAAAACTTTATTGGCAGTGGTGATGGATCAAGACTTTCTATGGGGGTAGTTGTTTGGTTTCACCCGTGACTGGAATTATGTTAAGCATTTTTTTGATTGGCCTTCTCCGGATATGGAAAGCTTAAAGGTTAAGAACCTCTTCATGAATAGTGGCCTTCAACTTTTTAGGTCTAACAAGCAATCTGGGGTACCATTATCAAGAATTAAGAGTATTTTTCTGGCCTCGCGGTAAAAACTTTATTGGCAGTTTTCATTTGTACAGTTGGAAATGGAAGGTTGGAAGGTTGGAAATGGAAAATGTAATTTTTGTTTATAATGAAAAGGACATTTTTTTTTTCGAGAGAAAAGAAGTAGATGTTGTTAGTTTTAAGTAGCATTAATGTACTCTAGCCATGAAAATTGATGGACAGGTTAAACCACGTGAGTTCTAAAAAATCAAAAATCTTTTGGTGAAATTCCACTCGGATTGTATTTTATTAAAATAATTAATATTTAATGGAGTTTCTAAGTCTAAATTTAAGAAAATTAAAGTATTAAAGGGTGTTAATCAAAATATGGGTGAGAATGTTCTAGAAAGCGGATCAAGTCATTTTTTAATTTTAATCGTTGATTAGAGACTTAATCTCGGTCGTTGAAGTCTCAACAAGAAAGTATAAAAATGAGCCTTGGGGTTCATTTGAAAACACACTGAGAGTTGATCAATCAGTTCGAAATTCTTAGGGCAGAGTTGGCTAAAGAATTCGAACAAGTGATCAAACAGTGGGAATCAGAGGTAGTACTGGAAGGACGTGATTTCCAATTCCACAATGCCCCAATAGGAGGAGGTTAACGCAGAACTGCTGGGGGATAGCAGAGTTCAGTGTCAGGGATCACTGTGGGTGATTGACAGATGAAATCTCAATTTCTCAACAACAAGTGCGGCAGCAGCAAGGGTGACGCAATGAGAGGGAGTCTCCACGTAGTGGCTACTTAGGCTCATGCAAAGACTGCGCAATGGGTCATCCAGGAGCTGGAGCCAGTGCAAAATCTCCAAATTCAGTGTGAGATAATTCTCACTATTTTTCTATCAGTTATCTTCTCTAACTTGATTGTTATTTCTCAGGGGCATCCATATTGTATTTAGAAATTTATTGTCAATAATAGAAACCCTCATATCCACTGCACTGGTTTTCCCGCGTTGGGTTTTTTCCGACGACTATTGTCCAAAAACAAAACCCTGCGACTAAATTTATTTTGATATTTACTGAAGCATTGATGAATAACTTATTATTGTAAATAAGTAGGAGAAATAAATCAATCACAGCAACATAGTTTTTCACATGGTATCAAAGGGAAGATCAGGTAAGATGGCAGTAATTTCTGCAATATAGGGTGGTGGTGCCACATTGACAACAAATCGATCTCTAAAAGATTCACGCAGTCCCTTGCAAAAATTACCAGCAGAGAAAAATAGCGTAGAGAACAGTAGGGATCATAATATTTCCGAATTAGTTTCCACGTTGAAAGAAGAATTTGCTTGTTTATCGAGTTCTGCATCCGCCAAGGATTGGTACATTGATAGCGGGGCTTCAGCTCATATGAATGGAGAACAAGAATATTTCTCGTGCTATCAGGAGGAACAAATGAACTTCCAAATCACAATGGGTAACAAGATGAAATGCGCCCTAGTAGGAAAGGGAACCATTACATTCCAGACAGTAGCAAGAGATAGTCTTCGGGCCACTAACGTACTGCATGTGCCAAGTATGGGAATGAAATTGATTTTACTATCTCAATTACAAGATAAAGGATATGATGTATACTTCATCAATAACAAAGTATATGTCAAGCATCCTAAGTGGAAAAAGAGGGCCCAGATTGGAACTCGAAGCAACAGGTTATATAAGTTGCAACTCGAGTCTCCTATGGCACTAATAAGCAATAATATCAGTGGAGAGAAAGACTTGAATGAACGGTGGCATCGAAGGATGGGACATTTACATCATGGGGCATTAAGGATTCTCAAGGAAACTATTACAGGGGTTCCAGTGCTTACTACCAAGCATGATGATACATGCGGAGGTTGCATACTAGGCAAGTACGTCAAAGTGGCTTATTCCATAAGCAACAATAGAGCTCACAGTGTATTGGGTTTAATACACTTAGACATCTGCGGTCCAATGTCTACAAGAGCTATCAATGGCATTGAGTATTTTGTCACCTTCATAGATGACCATTCCAGGAAATCTTGGATTTATTTCTTAAAAACCAAGGATGAGGTCTTTGATCGGTATAAGGAGTTAAGGCTCTAGTGGAAAACCTGACAGGAAGAAAGATCAAAATATTGCGCTTAGATAATGGTGGAGAATACACGGACAAAAACTTCACAGATTTCTGTGCAAGGGATTGGAAGAGAATGGACAACACCTTATAATCCAGAGCAAAATGGAGTCGCAGAAAGGAAGAACAGAACTATTGTTGGAGCGGCAAAGGCGATGTTATATGACCAGAATCTACCCAAGTTTTTATGGGCATAAGCGTGCAGCACGGTTGTATACATTCAAAATAGGACCCTTCGCAGGGCTCTAGGAAAAAAGACGTCAGAGGGTGTTTTCACGAAAAAGAAGCCGGAAGTGAGTCACCTCAAGATATTTGGAAGTGCGGCTTATTATCATTATTCCAGATGAGAAGCGGAGAAAGTTAGAGCAAACTGTCGAAGTTGGATATCTCGTGGGTTACAACAAGACTTCAAAGGCATACCAAATCTACATTCCAAGCAATAGGAATATTGTAGTAAGGCGAGATGTAAATTTCATGGAAGATAGAGCTTTCATGAAATCTTGAGAGATGCATTTTAAAGAAAAGGTTGAGGACGTTCCTTTGGTCCAGTAACAAGGCACAGATCTAGCAGGAAGACAAGTATCCGGTTCGAGCACTGTAACTAGTAATAGCATCTCCTCAAGAGAAGAAGAGTCAGGAGTGTCACAGCAGGTACAACAATCGGAAGAAGAACATATGGAACCTCCCACCGCTAGTGGAAGGACTAGCTGAGAGGTACAAAAGACTCTGAGGAACGCAGAGGAATTTGTTGGAGCTCTTAGAGTTGAGAAAAGACAGGTACCAAGCATTCGTAGCTCAGGCCGGAGAACCTTCTAGTTTTCATGAAGTCGTTCAGCACCAAGTATGTGTAGATGCCATGGTAAAAGAGTATAGTGTTGGAAATAATACTGAGAGGGGGGGTGAATCAATGTTATCAAATCAATTATTTTTCATTTCACAATCAGATTTGTATACGCTACTTCAGTTATGGGAAACTGCGTATATACGCTACTGTGTCTAAGGCAACTAGCGTATATCTGTAAACTTATGATTCATAAAATGTTGAACTTTAATCAGTGCATCATAACTTCATTAACCATAAGAACAGTAAACAGGTGTAGTAAAACAGAACAGAGCATCACACACATGGACACAAGATATAAGGTAGAAACCCAATGTGGGTGAAAACCGCCTGCTGCAATTCATCTCTATCTTTTTTTAATAAGAAACTTCTTTTTACAATATTTCTGTACTGGTGCAATTTTATACCAGTACACGGGCTTCTACCCGCAAAAGGCTACAACCTTCTCTCGATCTCCAGCTTCTCCTGGAAGGGACCTACAACCCCCTTAGCTCTTGTACTAGCTTATGTACTAGTACGTAGGTGCTGACCTACAGAAGGCTGCAACCTTCTCTTTCTTCCAGGGACCACGTTTCATAAATTTTCAGACTAGATCCATTAATGACAATAATCAAACATCAAATACATCTACATCAACCAATCTCCTTTGCTTTAATCAAAACTGAATCAAACAATTACTCCTCTGAATGTTGTAACCAGAATACATTAACAATAACCAGACACCAATCCTGAACCCAGAACACTGCAGCGATAAATAGAAGTAGCTAAAACAAATTTCATGAGACGTACACTACTTAAATATGTAGAACATGCGTGCATACGCTTCTGTATTAAGGCCAACCAGCGTATACGCAGTTTTGACTTACTGAACCAACGTGTATACGTGCCTCTGCTATGCCGAACCTGCGTACAGATCTATAAAAGATAATTTACCCTTTTACTTATTCAGACGTCAGTTATACCCAGATTATCAGATTTATAGATCCAGTCATGCGCCAAATATAATAGATCAAAATCACACAAAGATACTACTATTCAAGCCTTAAGATCTTGACCCAACAATAGAACTTATCCTTCTTTTAGCGCTCAAGTTCCTCCTTGGTTCAAATCCAGCTATGCACCATAACCCAATTCTAGATCTTGCTCTTCATAAGATATTCAATCCTTTTGTGAATTCGCCTAATGATCTTCTCCTCCTTTTATAGTCTTAGGCCTTACTCAATACCATGGACCAAAACCACTTAGAACCATTCCCTTGGACCAAATACCTGGGTTCAACACTTCGGACGAGATACCATGGTCCAAAACCATAGATTCAAATACCAAGGACTAAATACCATGGACCAAAAATAAGTTTTCCCACATGTACTCGCTTTTTCTTGCATGAAAGTGCATGCATATGTATACGCGCCTTTTGATCGTCGAACCCGCGTGTATATGTGACTTGGTTTAAAAAAACCTATGTATATCTCTTTTTCTTTCATTCTGAGAGCCTGAACTATGATCTGTCATTTGAGTGAGTTGCCATCAAGGACAACACCTATGTCATAGCGCCGAACCTAAGTCATAATGCCAACAATCTCCCCCTTTGAACTTGATGGCTCCTAGTCACTCAAACTCATTCTCCCCCTTTGTCATCAAGTGCAAAGGGTTATGCTCCCCTTGAGTACATGCTGAAATCTTTGCTCTGTTGTGTTGTCCATGCTCCCCCTCACTGTAGGCAAGCTCTGCAAGAAGATGTTTTACAAGAAGAAACATGACTTTATACATCATAAATGACCTTCCTATCACCAAAGACTCATACATACATCCACCTCCCAACCAAGTGGGGATATACCAATATTGACTCATCCATCCAACCAAGTGGGGATACACCAAAAGTTTACACATGATAAAACAAGAAAATTACATCATCCATCCCAGGCATTGCGGGGAAACCAAAATAGGTTGTTACATGACCTTAATAAAAAAATAAATCCATGATATAGAGACGAAATATCTACAACAAGACTATGATAGTCATCAACAACTATCATCAACAGCGTATGTCAATCATCATTCAGACCAGTAACCATGTTCTCCTTCTGCACCTAATCCACCTGAAACCAAAAACACTGTGAACTTGAACCAAGATCTTCTAAGATAATTCCGACAATGCATTATTAGAAGTATATATGCTCCCCGTGAACCTGTGCCAGATGGTCTCTGTTAGACCCATATCAGACTCTTTTCATCATGAGCCTAGCCCACGCGACTGTATCCACAGAAACCAGCGTATGTACGCAAATGCTCCTCATGAAACTCGTGTACAACCACTTTACTTTGAAATAGATAAGTTTCAACAGCAAGATGACGCATCAACTACTCCCAGCTTCTGTCTAAGGTATTCAAATGTCTCCCTAGGCAGTGGTTTGGTGAGTATATCAGCAACCTATTCCTTGAAGGGAACATACTCCAATTTGACCTTTTGTTCAAGTACTTGTTCTCAGAGAAAATGATATTTGATAGGTATGTGCTTGGTCTTTGAATGCATGACATGATTCTTTGAAATACTGATTGCACTTGTATCATCACATAAAATAGAGATAAGTGGAGTACAAGTGATTTAAAAATCTTGCAAAGTTTGCATCATCAAAAGGAGTTGTGTGCAGCAAGATGCAGCAGCCACATATTTCGCTTCACCTGTAGATAAAGCAATTAAACTTTGTTTCTTGCTGAACCAAGATACTAATTTGGAACCCATAAAGAATGCACCACCACTAGTGCTTTTTTTGTCATTCACGCTTCCTGCCCAATCTGCATCTGTATATGCATGAAGTGTGAGCTCTGTATTTCTAGGATACCATAAGCCATAGTTTTGTGTTCCTTGAAGATATTTGAAAATTCTTTTAACCGCCTGAAAGTGTGCTTCCTTTATATTTGCTTGGAATCTTCCAACTATTCCCACTGCATGCATGATGTCTGGTCGGGTACCTGTCAGATAGAGCAGACTACCAATCATGGATCTATAGTTTGGTTGATGTATTGCTACTGAATCGTCATTTGCGCTAAGGCTGCATCCTGTTACCATAGAGGTACATACTAGTTTCGAATCTTCCATGCCATATTTCTTCAAGATCTGCTTGAGGTACTTGGTTTGTGATAAAAAGATACCGGCTTTATTTTGTTGGACTTGTAAACCAAGAAAATATATCAGCTCACTAAGCAAGGATATTTCAAATTCTTTCTGCATCACCAAAGCAAAGTTTTGACTCGTGGCTTCTTCATTGCTACCAAAGATGATATCATCAACATACACAACAAGTATTAGCAATTTATCATTATCAATTTT
>APFE031696544.1:0-14299 GCA_000404065.3 Pinus taeda | reverse complement strand
TTCAATGCATGCAATAAGGGATGAGTAACTATGTAACTACCTTTTTGTTGTATATGATAATAAATAAACTCATGTTTCGTTCCTATTAAATTGTTCATATGGCATGTTCTAATTATGAAATTAGATTATTGTTGAACTAACATATCATATGCCTGTGTATGCTTTGATAATGTTACTCTACTCATTTCCTTGATGCTTGTGTTACAAATTTGTACATCAGGAGTGAGAATGAGTGTTTGGATCCTTTGGATATACATCAAACATAGGACCCACTTATATAGGTATAAACCTCCCTTTTTTAATTCAAATTATATTGTATAATTGTTTGGGTTTTCTTCATTTTTTTATTACTTCCCCTATGTTAGGGTTATCAACCCTATCCTTAAAGGTTATATCCTATAATAGAATTCAAAATCATAATAGGGAGGAGTTGTTTGAGTTCTTTCCTAATGGTTGTGTGCTTGGTCTCTTTGTTTTATGACTTTATTTTTTTGTTCCTGGGTCTCTTAGTCTCTTATTGGGTCTAACTTTCCAACTTGATCTTTCAAATCTGAATTTGTCTTTTTACCTTTGCTTATTTCCACACACATATGCTCATTATCCTAATAAGAATTGCATACATATTCATTTTTTTATAGTGGAAATTGCATAATTATGCGTTTTTCTTCAACAACACTCACATATTTCTTTGAAGGTAGAAAAATTTCCATCTTCTCTTGCACCCAAGTAGTCTGGAAAAGATCTTTATGATTCCTCTTACTTGTTTGGATTTGATATTTCTAGGAATTGTAGTGTTTTCCTAAATGTTTGTTTGTCTCTGGTCTTCATTGATGTAAAGGAACATTTGTATTAGCTTAGGTCCTCTATATCAATCCCAATATTCTCACATTTACTCAGTTGTGAATGTAGATACTTTGAAACTATATGGGTCTTACATGCTAGATTAGGAAGATTTACATGTTCTACCTTTTTTGGAGGACTTTATGATGGATTATTAGGAACAGTTACAAACAATAGAATTTTGTAGAAGAGATCCAGAACTACAGGATAGGCGCAACATGACCTTTGGAAAATTGGGTTGAATAACATGGATTAATTCAATCATTGTAGCATAAAATTGGTTGCAAAGTGGTGTGTGTAATCATCAAAGCATAGGTGATAAACCTAGTCTAAAAATAAGTGGAACACATTGATTATAAAAAATGCATTATTTTTTCCATTTAGTGCACTAGAAGCACTAGTTTAAAAAGGCATCTGATGGATTAAGTTTTGTTTAGAGGTTATGATGAATTTGCAGAAGTAACATATAGTTTGCTTGGATAGATGACATGCTTGGACCAAGTGAATATAACCTAGATTGACTAGGATATCCCTACAGTTGAGCATGTGCAATATGTTGTGGAGAATATCTTGTGTGCATGAAAAGAGATTGTGTTGACAACAAGTGAGATATTCATGGCAATATTAGTGGATGCATTGCAAAGCTAGAAATGAAGTGATGTTGTGTGATTTGGCCAATTAAGGACTACCCGTAATACACTTGAAAATAAATTTTAAATTGTTTCCTACATATGGTGAATATGTTGCATGTTTATTTTTCTGAATGCATACAGTGTATGTGCTCTAGTGTAACAATTCGTGAGATGTTTGTATGGACCAGCATATTAAATGTGATAAGTTTCATTTGGTCGTGTTGATGAATGTGTATGGCTTCTTGCTATGGAACAAAGTTGATGGTTTGAGGAATAGATCATCTATGCATTTGTGATCTGTTGTAAGGAAAAAGTATGGACTACTTTGTGTTTTGTTCACTCCTTTATTGTAGATGCGTTGAGCTAATTATTGCAAAACACTTGTATGCCAATGTCTATATTCTATAAAGATGTTGCTAGTGAATAGAGTTGTATGTGTTCCAATTATTGAATAGAGATTGTGTGTATGTATTGTTTCCTAGAGGCTTATGTGAAGGAAAGAGTGACGGTGAATGTTTCTACAACATTGCTACCTACAGAGAGATGGTTTGTGAGTGAATATATTGCAGTGAGTTAGTATATTTGTATGTATTTTCATAAGTATTTTTGTTGTCACTGTTATAGAATTATATTGATCATATGTTACTGCTATTAATTGATACTTGATCTCATGTATTTTTCATGATCATTGCATTGATGATGTTTGTATGATACGTGGTGGGTGGATAATATTACACGGTTTATGTTGATGTGCCAAATGGATGAGTATGGAAGTTTGTGTGAAGTTCATGACATAGTTGTTGCTTGATTTGTTGATTTGTTACAAAGGTTGTTTGCTTGTATTGGGATACAGTATGAAAATGTATGAAAGGGTGGTCGATGGAGCGTGAGGAGGTTGGGACTCAGGAAAGTGGTGGCTTGTAAAGATAAGAGTATTGGCTCCTTGTTGGTTGTGTCCAACAAACATTTGATGTGGATTTTGGGATTCCTAGATGGTAGTGGCAAGAAAACTATTGTATAGGTGGCCACTCCTTTCTAGTAGTGGAAAACTAAACTAGGTAACATATATTTAACAAAAAATAAGAGAAGAAAGCAACATAGCGGTACGATGGTTTTTCATTTATCTCTTACAGTTGGAAGCATTCGGAAACTTTTCTTGATTTTTCTTTAAACATTTGGAACCCATGAGAACTGCCAATCTCATACTGCCACTACAAAGGACTCTTTTGCTAAAATGTTGGTACGACCCCAACACAGTACCAAAGTGGCATGCACGTGGTCAAGTGTGAACCAAGACTGCATTCTCCTAGTTTCAAACCAAATCATGACTTTAGCAACTCTAGTTTTCATATGCATGATCCTAACACATCACAAAAGTATGAACTGGCGTGGAGGTCGTGAGACCCATCCACATTATAACCAAACCCATGTTTGACTTTTGATCAATCGTTTAATTGGTTCGTTTATTTTCCTGTAGAAGGGTGTATACATAATCCATATATTTGAGGGTAATGGATTATATGTATGGTGTTCAATGTTTAGTTGGGGATGCTTTCTCGTATCTTAACTGTCGTGGCAACGCTCAACAACCACACCTTGTCACAACTACCTGCACCGAGATGTTGCCATAAATAAGGCATATACGTCTTTGGTAAAATCCACGTATCAAATGAGTATGAGTCAAGTAAGGGTAGGTTGAGTGGTTAAGAACAAATATTAATTTCCTTTCCATTTGAATTTGATTCCCGAAATTGACATGCTAAGCCTGTTGTGATGAGGCTAGAGGAATAGGTGGCCTTAGGGAATCACTCTAATTTTTGTCAATATGAGATGTCTCAATTCTTTGCAAGTCATATATTTGTGGTATATTTGGCATGGGGTCTATTGGATGCACTATTGATCTTATTGTGGGATCCAAATGGTTTGACCCTAGGCCTTGCCGAGATTACTCCAATGAGTTACTAGTTCACTATGGTTTTAATAAATAAATAAAACTCACATATGACTTTGAATGTACTACATATCTAGAATGCATAAATGGAATATTTACCTCAATTCCTGTCCCACAAATAGCAAGGAGTTAAAGAATTTTGTTATGGAGAATTTTGCAAGTGTATATGGGGAAAATAGTTGGGTAGAAAGAAGTATTATGTTGAGGAATTCAACCTTACTTGTGATCTCCAACAAAAATAGTATGGGAGTTAACATTTAGTGGAGAGAAAAGAATATTATTGTTCAATTAATAACTAACTCACATCAACTTCGATGTGAAACACGACGATGAAAAATACCTAAAGAAGCTTGGGAAGAATGAGTTTATATTGTTTGCACTTCCAAGGCAATGGAATTTGAAAAACATTTCATTTTAGAATGTGATGCTTTTAGGGACATCAAAAACAGTTATGGAAATATGTTAGCAATGGTTTCTTTGCATTGTATTTTTGGCGAGGGGTCATTAGAAGAATGGTCTAGCTCACAATCAATTTGAATAAGAAAAAGGTTGAATTACAAAAAGCGAAAAACATAGAAAATGGTGGTCCCATAAATTTTGTTTAGTTGTGTAGATGTTAAAATCTCATTCATTCATATATATTTTACACATAACTATCATGTATACTTTTCTATCTCTATCTTTGTCACTTCGAACTGTAAGAGGCATTTATGAGGTAGTGTGGGTCGTCACATTCTATGCTTAATGAGTAAGGAAAATAAAATGGCTGGATGTGCATATCTTAACATGAAACTTCTAAGTTCATTGAGTCCATTACATAGGGGAGGTAAAGTTCTAATCCTCATGGCCTCTTGTTGGAGCAATTAACTCCTACTTGTCCTATGATGGAGTGATTAGCTTTAATTAGGAGTTTGTTAGATCTATAAGATTTTAGGTTCTATTTAGGTGTGTGGTTGAGATATTCTCTCAACAAACTTGATTGTATAGTTAAGATAATATTTCTATCTTAAACCAATAATTAATGGATTTATATGTGTTTAACGTAATGCAAGATAATTTTTATGGTGTGTAATTAGATTCACAACTTGGTATTAGAGCCATTGGCTCTGTGGGTAACTCCCTTAAGGGAGGACCCAAGATATAATCTGTTGTAGTATTTTTTGATTTTGGTAAGTTAGAAAAAAATGAAAATATATTTTAAGAATGTTAATTTAGGATATGGACAAAAAGAATAAAGAAACAAAATGTTAGGAATATTTTGATGAATAAGTCCATATCAAACAAAATGTTAGAATAGATGCCCTGAACCAGGAAGGAAAAAAATAAAATGTTAGGTTAGAAATAAAAGAAAAAATAATAAATTCTGAAAGTGTTGCACATCCAAATTCCACTACTCTTAATCAATTTTATTTTTGCAAATAAAGTTGTGTGTAGAGTGTTTAAATTCCACACTAGTTCATACAATCCAATCGTAAAGTTTAATCATGATTGGATTATTAGAAGTAGATTAATCATTAAAAGGAAAATGTTGAGTTGCTAGTCTAAATGAACTCGGGTGACTAAGATTGCAAAAAAAATGTTAGGAGAGTTAAGGGTAGGTAGAGAAAGCAAATAAAATTGGAGCATGATAGAATTGGATATATGTGCATATAACGAATGGTTTTAATTAACCATTATTTTCTAAATGTCAATGTTATTCAGCTTTATCCATTGATTCCCTTTGAACCCCACACCTGTCACATCCATCATATCTTTTCGACCCCACCATCACCTTCTACCTCACTTAATTAAACTCCCCCCATTTTCCTTTCATCCCTTGCATCTCCCTCTCATCTAATGGCCAACATTACTCCTTGGGCTTCCCTTGTCATCTGAACTTTATTAGCAGAGGGGGGGTCCGAAGTCGGAATTTTTTGGAACCGCCCTCCGAAACTGCCAAACCCCACTCCTAGTTATTCAAGACTTAAAATCCCAAACTACTTACCGCCTAAACTCACTCCTGAACGTAGTTTTCAACCTCCCCCACCACCGCTGCTCCCACGTCATCGTATACGACAACACCCCATCACTTCCTTTCTCCCATCATCCTACATGGACCAATCTTCCACCTATCTACCTGTTATCCATTTAATTCACCACACCTGCAAATGAATATTCCATGGATCCATTTCTCAGTCCCACTGGAGAATTAATACGAATTTAGTCATTGATTAACATACCCCCTCCATTTTATGCCTTATAAACCTTGTTCTTTCATAAAAAATGTTACACAGTGCATTCCCTTAACTCAATTGATCACTGGACACTTGCAGCTTACGATCAAAACAACAAGTTCACCATTCAAGCCAATTTTCTATCTTGTTCCAAGAAATCCAGCATCCAGGTTCACTCAATCTTTTTCAATTACACTTTTTTCTGTTATCACTATATTTTAGCCAAATCCTTCCCATTTCTATCACTTTCAATTTGTAATCCAATCAATAGAATGCCTCCTAACGGAAAGGAAGTTGCAAAAACCCAAAATCCTCTCACTCATCCTCAAGCTGATTTCCATCATACTCCCTTGGTTGACAGAGACTGTAAAATCCATGGGTCCTTGTCCGAATTTGACTTGTTTGAGATCTATTGCTGGATGGAGGACCAATTTGTCGATCAAACGAACGAAATTAGACTTTGGGATTCCCATCTTCCTCATTACATCTTCCCTTAGATCAAGAGAGCACCTAAATTTGTCATAAAATGTCATGCATCCTATGACCCCAGTCAAAGAGCTATTAACTCACCTACAGGAGAAATCATGTGCTCCATCAATGCTCAGTCCATTGACCAGATGTTGCAAGCCCCAAATATTGTTCCAACCACTCCTTTTTCTCATGAAAGCCTAATTGAAGCCTATAAGAAGTTGGATTTCACTAAAAGAGCTCAAACCCTAGAACTTTTCCTAGTTGTAGATAGCCCTCTTCCTAAAAGAAACCCTCCCTATGATTCATCTATATTCCCAAACAAAACCAAGCAAATTACCACCATTCTCTCTTATCTCCTTGGTTACTATTCTGATCAATATGTAGATGAAGCCATCATTGGTTTCTTGTCTATCTTTTCTGATGGTTCTAAACCCACTATTATTTTTAACTTTAGTCAATTTCTAGCTGAGGCCATTCATGAACAATTTGTCTAGTTCAATACTGTAGAAGTATTCAAGTATGCTTTAGTACTTGTATACTTTTTTATCTATTTTCAGGGAGACAAGTTTCCATTCACTTTGCAGAAGCTAGATGAAGAAGGGAACCAACAATCAGTTATCTTTTGGACTTCTATGGGAATGAAGGAGAAAAAATAATTTTCATATAAACAATTGATAGAATTGTTTGTTCATCCAACCATTGATCTTCTAAGAAGTACTCTGGAACAAGGGATTAGTGATGAAATTGTAAAAGTTTTGCAGCCAGTTCATCAAGCCACAACATGAGATTGGTATCTTTACCAAAATTATACAGAGATCAGAGTCTTTGGCTGTGAGCTTCCACCTTAAAAGCTACCTAAGTACCTCCCTATGAGAATTTTTGCATTAGAATATATTAAGCAGAGGCTCAATGTAGATGAAGTGCATTTTGTGGCTGCAAAGAAGAAATCACAGTTTAAGCTAAAAGCTCAGGTTGGTCCATTCATCTGTAACACTAGAGCAACAAGAGAAGAAGTAGACAGGTTATTGAAAGAGATGAAGTTTGGCCTCAGATTTACTTGGTCTTATGACCCAATGGGAGTGATTTCAAAACTTAGAGTAGAAAATAAATTTACTCCATATCATCACAAAACCAGGCCTAAGATTGAGCAATACAAAAATTTTCTAGAATGGAAGGAAAACACCCTTCAAGAAGTTGAAGAGCAGGCAATCTCTACTTCAAATATACAAACTCCACTTGCATAGGAAAAGACAGCCAAATGAGGAAGGGAATAACAGTCGTCCCCACAAAAGAAGCATCAAGTAAAGGATTCATAATTGTACACAGGAAGAAGAAGCCTAAGATCTCTTTGAAGGTTAGTGCAACTAATGAGTCACAGAAAACAACATTTGAAGGACTTGGAGAGACATCTCTTTTCACACAGTGTGATGGACAATATACTCAGTCTCCCACTCATTCCACCACATCTCATGACTAACAGGTGATTTAGACCAATGAAGGCAGTCATAAGGATAAAGAAGATGATATTTTTCATGTTCTCGGTGAAATTAAGAAGAAGAATGAGGAATTAAAGTTAAACACTTATACTCAATTCTGGAAACATTCTTCCAATTCTTAAGCCAAACTTCTTTCAACCTTTGACTCTGAAAAGGGTAAGATGCAAGTGGCATTCTTACATGTTCAGATTCCACAACCCAGAACTATTGCACATTATCAGAAGCAAACCTCCTTTGAATTTAATGTTAAATATGTACATCCAATTGACCAAATTGACATGCACAAACAGACTGGCCAAATGATTTCTTCTACTTTAACTAACACTGCAATGATTCTATCAAATATGTAGGTCACCTTGGCTAATACATAGTCATAGATCAAGATTGAGAAAGTTTCCTCATTGGGAAAAGAAACCAAGATCAAATCTTTGGAAGATCTGGTGTTGAAGATGGGATATGATCCCTCCAAGATAAATGTTGCAGAAGAAATTGTCAAGAAGAAAAATGTTGAGCTTTCAGCATTAAGGAAGCAACTCAAATTGCCAGCTTTAGAGGACCCAATGACTAAAGAATTTGAAGAAACTAAGGCTCAAAAATCGGACATGATGAAACTCATTATGGAACAGAATCTGCAAATAAAACAGATGGAGGAACAAATAGAAAAACTTGTTAAAGAGAAAGAGGAAGCTGTGAAAAAGGCCAATATTCAAATGGATCTAGTTCCTCTTGCAGTAGTGCTTATAACTATAATTTATACCTTAGGCACAACAACAACCACGGGTACAACAGAAGGAGTTGAACAACTTGTTGAAGTTGTTCAGAACCTGTCTATTCAGACAGACGAAATCAAAGCAGTTGCAGACAGATCACATGCAGTTGATTTGCATAGGGCAAGAGGTCAAATTGAGGTATTGCAGAAAGAAGTCAAAGACTCTTACCTCTGAAATAAACTAGGTTTAGTAAAGGAGATTATATGGGAAGATATCATTGAATCAATCAAAGATATCTGGCCTTATATCAGAATAAGTTTTTATCAAAAACACTTGTTGGAAAAAGCTCAAGAAGATATTGAAACTATCTCAAATGAACTTGAGGACAAGCCAGAAATAGCCACTCATATAATCAAGTTTTTTAATTCTAAACAGATCTATGAGCTTCAATAATTGGGTATTAATGATAGGACAACAACCATACTAGAAGTGAAAAAATTTATTACAAAGAAAAATCTCATTCTTCAGTTGGAGGAAAAGTGTAGCAGTGTTAATGTCATAGCTCAAGGTTTTTTCAGCAGGCTGGAACCCTTGACCAATAAGGGTTTTCCCTCCATATTTGTGATAAATGATAAGTTAATGCCTATTGAAGGCTATGTCCACAAGCTCACAGAGGTCAAGACCAGTGCAACTATAGATTCAAATATAAAGAGTACAACAACACTAAGGCTTGTGCTGAGTGCCCTCTATGATACCTTTTTCATCCTTAATGAAATAAAACATATACTCTTATTAAAACCTACTTTTACTAAATATACAGAAATGGATGCGGTTTATCGAATGGTAACTAAGTTATCTATCCCAGATCATAAACGCAGGGAATAGTTAACTGATTTACTTGACTGAAAGAAAGATCAACAACATTCAGCATTTTGGGGAACAATCATCAACAAGTCAACAACATTCAAAATTTTGAGGAACAATCATCAATAGTTCAACCGCAAAATAGTGACATATGGACTATCAGTTCATTTTTCTTGATTTTGTATTAAGCTATTTTTGTAAATTTGTTTAAGATATTTTCTTAACACTCAAATTGTATAAATAACTCTCTTCTACGATTTATCAAGGGGGTACCTTTCATAAGCAATTTTGAAAAAACATTGATGTACAAGCTATTTCTAGATCACTGGTAATAAACCAAAGGATTCTGAATTTGGTCTCATACAATTTCATTTTCTTTTGTAAGGTTTTCATGTGTTTCATTCATTTTGTTTATTCTTCATGTGTTTAAATTTTATAGAGATATCAAGTGAGAATAAATGTGTTACAATTATTCTTTAAATTCCTTTCGGAATTTATTATCATAAAGATACTGAGATATTGGATTGTTTGTCTGAAAGGCTCCCTCTAAATCATAAAATTGTCAGTATCTTATGTAATCTTAAGAATAGTTTGTTTAACTTTTGAACATTGGACAAAGGTTTTCCACTTATGATAATATATCTTTATGTCTGAAATCTAAATTAATCATATATCCTTACAATTCTTTCTACACACCTTATAAATTCAAATCACTTTGTGAAGTTAAAAAGTGGCCCTTTTATTATTTATTAGTACTATCTAAAAGAGTTAATACATCATTCTTACATTTTGTCTATGTGTTGGTCCTCCATAAAAAAACAAAACCAAAACCCCCAAAACAGGTATCTTATATGCTCTAGCATGATCAATTGACCATTATCATCTCAAAGGAAAAACATAATCCATTATAGATGTAGATTGAATTGGTGTGAGTTTTGTGTTTAGGGAATGTGGTGTGCATTGTCCAACTCTTTTGAGGAAAGACATCACTAGTGTGGCACCCTATGTGCATTATGTTGTTTTGGAATTTTTGTTGAGCGCCTAGTTCGAGATATTATGTGGCTACATGGAGGAATGAGCTAGATGACTGGTAAGAGTTATGAACATTGTGTGAGGTATTTCTTGTGGCAGAGTAAGTCGATAAGTTTGAGCGTGTTATATGTTGCCAAGGTGTATCAACACTGTGGATCTACTTGTGAGATGTAAAACTACTAAATGTATTGAATTTGTGTTGGTTGTGGATGACTACAGTAAATAGAAAAATCATTGGAATGTGAAGCTTGTGATGTTCCATGCTACTCATTTTTGTAATATGTTTTTCAACCAATTCATGTGCCCTCCATTTATGTTTGTAGTTTAATGTGGTGCACAAGTGAGCCTGTACAACGTGGAATTTTGGTATGTGTAGCTCTTGCTATGAACGATGGCATTTTGGTGTAGTTACTGCATGTCTTAGTTGTGACACTCTAAAGACCAACATTGTAGGTAGTTTTTTGTCACTTTGCTAAGTTAAATCACAACAGAAGCATCGCCCTAATTTGGGCCGACCACACTTGATCATGTGACCATCTTGTTCATAATCTCCTTGGCCATAAGAATTGTGCCCCACGAGTTTAGGTTTTGTGGAGATGTGTGAAGGCATGAAAACGTTGAACATAGCACCGTGTTAGCCCAACATGAGCTGTGTTGGCCAAGCATGATTCGTGTTGGATGTGCATTGTGGGGTATACATTCTGTGTTGAGCCAAAGTGATAAATCAATGGTTCATTTAATATGTTGAGTGTTATGCTATTATGAGAAAATCTTGTCTCCCAAGCAGCTTGCTATCATTATTTTTTTGTATTTTGTATTTAAATCTACCATCTGTGAGCATGCTTTTATAAAGGAATTCACATTTCCATCACACAACATTTGTGAGGGAGATATGGAATTGAATTTTACTTGTTTGAGAGGGTCATTATAAGCCCATGAATTCTATCACAATGTAGGGATTGTTTTATAATGGCAACCTAGATCATCATGTGAATGTTAATCTAGGTGGCATAGTAGTTAAATTATTAGCATTATATATATATATATATTTTTATTAGATTAGCTTTCAATTATGTTAAATATTACTCCGTTCATACTCTACAATGCAAAAGAGGTCAAAAAATTGGTTTAATGGACTGAAGGGATTTATAGAAGGAATCAAGTGCAGGTAAAAGCTCAATATGGATGTTTGTCGAGTTAGTTTTGTTGTTGTGTATCTAGGGAAGGATCCATCATTTGTTGAATACATGGGAGTGGTCTTCTCATGAGGTGTTGTAGTAATTAACGCCTACTTGTCTTGTAATGGACTGATTAGCTTTCTTTAGGAGTTTGTTAGATCTATGAGATCTTAGGTTCTATTTAGGTGTATGGTTGAGATATTATCTCAACTTAATTGATTGTATGGTTAATATAGTATTTCTATCTTAAACCAATAATTATTGCATTTATATTTGTTTAATGTAATGTAATATAAGTTTTAAGGTGTGCCATTAATCTCACAACTAGATTCCATGTTTATTGCTTAATGAGTAAGGAAAATAAAATGACTTGATGGTGTATCTTAGCATGAAATTTCTAAGTTCATTGATTCCATTACATAGGGGAGGTAAATTTCTAATCCTCGTGGCCTCTCATCCCATTTAAGGCTCAAAAAAAAAATTGGGGCCTAAATGCAATATTATGCTAATAACAACACCTTACCTCGCCTAATGGCTTCTCAAGATTTTAATCTTGAATAATACTATTCTCACCCACATGATACATAAAGAGAAACATATGCCATTTTATTCATTATGGATTTCACACGCATTTCAAGTTTACTTTATAGGTATATTATGTATTATTAATATTTTTAACTCTTGAAGAGGCTAGCTCAAACACAACATTTCATTTTTTTTATGAACACTTTCATATGTAAAGACAAATCCAAACAAATTTATTGGTATTCAAATACTTATAAGTAGAAATTAATTACAATGTCAACAAGGAATCAAAATAGGGTCTTACCCTCCCCCTTAAAGAAACACTATTCTTGGTTTTCACATCACTTCAATGCCCTTTTCTTGTAGTATTACAACATCCCAAGTGCTCTAGTGCACTGCAATAATACACTCACTACCCTTTCCAGTTGCACCAACATCATTGCCCATTTTATTTCAATGAAACTTTCATGTCTTCTTTCTTCCACTACTTTAGAAATGACACTTATATTTCATTATCTAGTTACCTCCAGATTTCTAGCATTCTAGCACATGCCTACATTAGACATGGCATCATACATGAATTAAACATATATGTTGTAACCATATTATATATCCAATATCTAACTAATAAGAGTTTTTGACTCCACAAGGTAAATAAGCAAATCAAAATAATTCAATTTTTATCTTATTGATTATCCCTTTCTTCATAAGGCTTCCGTGGGTAACCAGTTTAACTCATTATTTACTAAGACACGCCCAAATGCACTCATGATAGGACCAATCAGCATGTGACATTAATATTCCACAACATATTCATGCAAGTATCTTCTCCTTTTCAATCACCTACCCTTTGGTCTCAAGCATCCCCTTCTATGTTAAATAGTTCCTCAAGTGATCCATCTTGTTAGGGATTTCTTGTATAAGAATCTCAAAAAGACAGAGAGTATTACATTCAAGGAATCCATTTGGATTTTTTAAATAGCATGATACATCTCACATAACATAATTCATGGTGATAAATCCCTTCTGGATCAAACCAACAACAAAAAAAGACATGAAAAAGATAGTAATTTCAAAATTTAAGCCCCAAGGGTTAGCTCAAGTGGTATAGAGGAAAACGTGAAGTTATTTGATATTATTGCTAGCTATTATTGATCGTGGTTTTGACTCTCTTCGATTCCCTTAGGAAAAAGCCCCGTAATCAGGGCCAAAGTTTTCACTGTTTTACCATCTATAAAATGTGGGGAAGTACTATGGCCCAGGCTTTCATTCCAAGTAGAAAAAAAACATAATTCATGGTTATGAATGCATATCATATGGTTTCAGTGTCACCACAATGGCCCTATTGTTGGACCTTTTAGCTTCACGACCATCATATATCCTATCTAGATAGACACGTTATCTCACCTATATCACATGCATACAAATCCTATGAGAATAATCATATAATTTTCAATCAGAGATTTTGATGCATGTAATTAAAATATTAGCAGTTGTCTGGGGCTAAAATTCCTTCATATGAGGCATCAAATTGGGATTTTAGTGTTTTTTACATATTTCTTGTTTATATTGACGCTTTCCAAAAATTTCAATTAGTTTTAGATTTTTCGAGTTAGCTTAAGACTTTTTGGAAAAATTTGCCCGAAACGATGTTGAAAATGTAGTAAGAAAATGTCGGTTTGACTTTACCTTGGTCAAACTAGAGAAAATTTGAATTTCTATTTCAACAGAAATATTGGAGGTAATTGACCGAGGTGACATGGCACTTGTCACTTAGTTAACTCAGTTAATTTGAGTTGAGGAATCTTGAGTTCAGTTTAGTATGATTGATTTCTAATTTGTAGCAATCTATTTTAGTTAATTTGACTTATTATCAGTTAAACTAGTTCTAATTGTCAAAAGAATTAGTGGAGGTCATGTCGTGGAAGTAGACTTCAACCACACTCATTGATCAACCAGTTAATTAATCAATCAACCCAAAATTATTTTTGCATGCGGAGAATTGTATTTACCAAGCTAATATGGACATTACAAGGTAGTGTACTATCAATTGTAGCATATTCCCATGTGTACAAGTGGTGCATGCAGTTAGAGGAAGGACCTAGAGGAATTGTACAATTCAATAGTGGGAAATTCCAAAATAGTAGGGGCTAATTTCCTGGAGGAACGGCACAAGGAAATAGGAGCTTATAGGGCTTGAAATTTCCTAAGTGTTGGCCAAAGTCAGTGAGTCGGGGAAAGGGATAGACTATACACTTGCAAGGTGTGCTCAGGCTTGAGCAAGCATATGTATTTCATCTCTATTCTTTGATTAATGAAATATAGATAGGAATGGATTTTGAGCAGTTGCTTTCCCCTAGATAAATATATGTGCATGTGTGATGTTT
>APFE031696534.1:0-52513 GCA_000404065.3 Pinus taeda | reverse complement strand
AACACTTTACAACAATGAACTAACAATATTCATGATGAAAATAGCAATATGGAAGATTTATCTACATAGTGAAAAAGGCAATATGGGAGATTCCAATCACGTTCCAAGGCATTTTTTAAAATGTGGATGTGACAAAAAGTTGTTGTGGAAGGTGTTGTTTGTATATGGGAAATTTCTTGATCATTGTGTATAATCCTAATGTTGATAGATATGTATATTAAGTGGTTCCAATTAATGGGGCATTGATTTGAGCCTTCAATATATTTGTATTCTTTATCAAAGTATTCTTTTGTTGTATTTGTGTTTTTCAATTTATGCCTTATGGCATTTCCTTTGCAACATCTAGTGCAAATGCTAGTATATGTTTTGATCGAAATTAAAGCGTTGAAGTTTGTAAATGAATCTTCATATCAATACTTGCTTCATTATCAATACTTGCAACATTTGTTGGGTCAAATTTTCTATTATTTCTATTGTTAGTTGTATTACAAATGTATAATTTATTTTGCAAAAGGTTTTCCATTCATATCTCTCCTTTTTATATTCTTAAAAAATACTATACGAAATTCCAGTTTTTGTAAAGATTTCTCCATTGATGCAACACATTGTGTGAATGTTTCAAATAATTGAGGTTTCCATTTAAAATATTATGATAGTTATGTTTTACGACATAAAAAGTATAATAATTTAAAATTAAAAAACCTATATATGGAAGTTTTTAACATTATTTTCTCCTTAACTAAATTCTCACCTTTTATATGTAGAGTGTACTACATCCCAATTTTTCCAGCAAGCATGAGAATATCCCTAGTTGTTTTAATTGGGCATATGTTTGTTGAAATTCTTCAAGGTTGTGTATGGGATGAAATTATACTTTTTACAATTGAAGATATTGTTGCCAATATAGTTGGTTTTTTTGTGATATAATACAATCACTATAATCATAGTTAGCTTTTAGCAAAGTTTCAAAGTTTGTAATGGCTATTCGGTTATTAAGTAAAATATTTTATTCATGTTGCTTAATAAGATGTGTAGTGACAATTAATACAATTGTTATTATTTCTTTGTCATATATCATATCAATATGCATAATCTAATATCTTATTTTTGTAAATTTTTTGAATATGTATTACATATGATTATGATGTATTTAATGAATACTTAGACTAGTTCTATAATTTTTTAAGTTTTTTATTGATATTAAATATAGATATGTAAGATTAGATCTATTAATGTATACATGTATCTACAATCTAAGGAATGCTTTTTCTCTAGAATGAAACTTGTGAGCCAACAATCCCTATTATGTATAATATTTATACATTCTGAAGTAATGTAATGCATACATAGGTTGTTAAAAAATAAAAAGTAAAGCAATGGTAATAAGATATTACACAAATATTTAATTTAGAAACCCAAAACAGGGAAACTAAATAGACATTTAGATTTGCACTTCTATTTTTTTTATCATCAATTAACTTTATTGTTTTCAATACAATATATATGATTCCGCAACATTCAAAGCCCCTAATCCATAAACCTATATTATATTGAAATCCATAATTTCTAAACCACAATTACAAAATAATGGGCTAAACCGTCATGCCGAACAAAAACCACTAAAAGAAAAAAAATAATGTGTTGAAAACTACGAAAAATGGATCAAAATTAGCTAGTTTTGTTTTTGGGGGGCTCCACCCCTGTGACATCCCCACTACACCCATTGTATATGAATCACTCATGAATATAGTCATGAAAATAAAATAAACAATAACACATACCCAACACTATAATCCACATATAGTCGACCTCAAATTCCTCTCTCCCATTCTTTAGTTAGTACATTTATTGGTCTAACTTACTCATTCGATGAAGGTGGGCATTTATTATTAGATGCATTAACCACTTTTGCAATAAATTTCATTTATTTAATTTTAAGGGAATTATAGTATGGGTCATAGGTTAAAATTGGACTTTAGACCGCTATTGGTTGTGCACTTGTTACATTACTTCATCTTGGTGGTTATCATTTTCCCCTTGTCCATTGTGATCTTCCTTAGGATATTTTCTTTCACAATTTAGGAGGAGCATAAATAAGAGGCTCTGATGATGGTAAGATTTCATGTTATCCATACTTAACACATGTCACCATTCCCTTCATTTTTTTATCCCATCTTTTGATTGGTTAGCTTTAATTTCTCATAATTGTTCCCTATTGGCCTTGTCATATAAGAGGAAGGGGATGGAAATACCCAACACTGATGAATTTATAATAAAAGAAAAAACATGATCCAAATGTAAAAATTCAAAAGAAAATAAAAGGGTGTAAAAAAATCAAAAGCCAATTATAGCTTGAGCTTTACCCACTCTTATATAGCTACTCATCCCCGAGAGTATCTATGCATATCATGCCTATCAAAATAAAATGAACTGTCATAAAACATCTCAACCCTAATAGAGTGATAAACTACCCATAATTAAAGTAACATTATATCGTCATTATTTTATAAATAACTAAAGAATTATTAACTTGATATCACAAGTGAAACATATAGATGTAGTCCAACCTCCAAGTTTCTATTTTCATTGTAGATGATTGAAGCATGAGGTGAGAAACAAACTAGAATTCTCATTGAGTAGTGGGATGTTCCACCTTTATAGACACTCATATTTTCATTTCATCTTGCTCTACATCACTTTGTAGACATCCTCAAAGCATTTGGATAAATTTAGGTTACAATACAAACTATTAGATAAATTATTCCAAAAGAAGAATCTAATTAGATATGTGTAGAGTCTTGAAAGAAAGAAATAATATATTGGCCTCATTAGTATCATGGAGTGGGGACCATCCTTGATATCAATTTTGACATTATAGCCTATTCATAATCGCATTTAACACAAGAATCAAGGAATGAGTTATCCTAGGAAAAATGTTTTATGACTTAAATATTAAGGAAAAAGAAAACCATGAATGTCCTTCTCCATGAGACTTTTTGTAACACACCCCCTTATCTCACCAAAGGTGGTTAATATATTACTCGACTTTGATGGTGTAGTCATTTGAATGGGGTAAAAGATATGTGTTTTTTTTCCTTCGCCTTTCAGAAGTGTCCTTACGCCAAAACAATTGCACTTTAAGGTGCACCATGCTTCCACCTGTTTGGGAATGATTTCATCTTTGCTTTGGGAGACAAAGGCACTTGGGGCTACTGTAGTGCAACTAAGACAATCATGTCCTTCTAATGATATATTTTGTTCACTTTTCCTTTATTATTATTATTATTATTGATAAATGACCCCTTATTTACAAGTAACCTACTTTTGTCTTAGGTGTCACGACAAATGGGTATCTTTTATGCCAGGTTCACCTAGGACTTGCAACCAGTCACAAAGGTAGTAATTAACTCTATTAGCATCACAAAAATGGAAACATTTATACCCCATGAAATAAGCACTAATGGTGCTTGACTAGACCACTGCACACTTGATGATTATTTGTTTTTGTTGATTGGGGTGTAAAAGGAAGCATATGGCTAAGCTCCATTCAAGAAACTAATCCTATGATCAATTGGATTTCCCTAAACTGAATAACATGCATGCGGGTGTCTAGAAAACAACTATATTTGAATGCCAGGTAGATAAAGTGTAGATACCTATGAACTATCCATTGTTAAAATATGATAACATAACTTACTCTATCCATAAGGGTTGGATTCTTTTCATGTCAAAATCTGTCATATCAATCAAACAGATGGTAGTTTCCAAAGGCGTCTCAAAATTGTCATATTCACATTTGAGTTGGAATTTGGATGCTTAACTGTACCTTTTTTCCAACTGTTGGTAATGTAAAAATGATTTGTCTTTCTAACCTACTACCCATTTCAGAATTACTATCAATAAAAACTTATGCAACCGTTTTATTAAACCCAGGGGTTTTGTTATGGCTAGGGTAGATAAATGCCAACAATAGTTGAATGATATAAAATCTGGAAATGCACTATTAGATTTTGGCATTCATGCATCTATTATGGTCAACACTAAGCAACATTGACCAAACTACAAGAAAACTATGTGTAACTTCACAGTAAACATGGAAAATACTTGAGATGGATATCCAACTTAACGCCCTTTCCCCCACCTTGTTCACATAAGTCTTTTTTGCACTCACATGAACATATAATCAACCTCAATGCATGTGTTGAGTAGATGGGAAATTTTGTGTTGTGTGTGTAAGCAACAGATGAACACACACACACACATACACACATATATAAGTCACTAGAGAAGCACATGCCTATCTATATATCCAGTAATGATAACAATTGTGTTAGGTTTATGCCATGGGTTGTCTATGAGAACATGCCATATAACATGAAATACCAGTGCAATATGTTTTATACCATTAAACTTTAAGTACCAAAATTAGATGTTGTCAAAACTTATGAAAGGAGGATTATAAACAGATATACTGTAAGTCATCAATATATTAAATGACATGAAATCAACTTTATTCATAAAACTAACACTATTGATAAAGATACCATCACCACACTAGGTATCATTCCTATGAACTTGTCTGATTCATGCAATAGGCACCATGATACTGTTTGAAGTAATAAAACCAAGCAAGTGCTATACGTTAGGTTTGTGGAGATGTTAATCCATTACCTTGATAACTGGTGGCCCAAAGTGAAGAAGCCATGAGACCTTCATAGCACTTGTATTATATCAATGTCAATGAATTTTATATATTTCTTGACTAATTATTGTGTAACCATCCGTTTCAATTGTGCCTAACTTATCATATTTGAGCTGACAAGACACTGTAGATCACCATCCACTAGTCCAATTCGTTAATTAACAGCAATGCCAAAACACACGGTATTGCAATTTTGTACCCTTTCCACAGATAGGTACATCATAATCAATAAAACACTAAAAAATTAATTCCTAAATGCATAACATTGCAATTTTGGTACTCTTTCTCACACAGGTACATCATAATAAATAAAACACTCAACAATGTGTGACTTAGATTAGGCATTAGAATGATACTCATAATTCTCCTCCCAACCATAGACAAATTGTTATTGAAATTGTCATCCCTATCTTAAGAAGACTACCCAAATGGACCAACCTCTAGGGATTCTAAAGATCTAACCTGATCTCCAGCGTTCTGCTAGCACAATGTAAAGATACAAGGAGCCCAAAGATCTAACCCGATCTCCACCCTTTTGGTGTAACAATGTATAGTTGTAGGGAGTCCAAAGATGTAATCCAATATCCACCCTTCAGGCAGCACAAAGTACAGACACAGAGAGTCCAAAGATCTAACCCGATCTCCACCCTTCTGGTATAACAATTTAACTACAGGGAGTCCAGAGATCTAATTCGACCTCCACCCTTCTGGCATAATCGGGTATAGCTATAGGGAGTCCAGAGATATAATACGACCTCCACCCTTCTGGCATATTAGGGTATGGATGAAGGGAATCCAGTGATCTAATCCAACCTCCACCCTCTTAGCAAGTGGGTAAACTCCTGCCCTGTTAAAAGAAGGGTCTTAGTGCCACAGTAAACTGTGAGTTTAACAATGTATTTCTTAGTGAGGTATTTTTGTCACATAGTTCAGTGACTTACTATTACAAGTATATTTTTCACTATTTTAATCCACATAACACACACAACGACTTATATCCAACAAGAAAGTCGTTCCTAACCACTGATACTAATTTATATTAATCCCAAAAAATATCTATACACACAATGACTTCTATCAACAATAAAATTTTTTCTAGCCACAAGATAGAATTATATTAATCCCCAAAATATCTACACACACAGTGGCTTCCATCAACAAGAAAATTTCTTCCAACCACTAAGATTTATTTATATTAATCCCAAAATCTACTCAAGATTAATACAAATCTAAATGATGATGAGAATGAGTAGCAAAAACATTAACATTAGTTTAACATATCAGGAAGTGAAATATGGAGATGGACAACTCATGAATTTATTTGTAGCTAAGTCGATAGAGGGAATAGAGTGATAGTTATTGGTTATGACATCATAAGAATGCCTTTGCAAAGATGTCCCCCCTTCGTACCATGCTGCAGGGAGGAGCCACTAAAACTATCATGGAATTCCACCCTTATAGGTTGTGTAATTCTTATGAAGTCACTACACACAGGCCTAAGAAGCCCTATTCAAATAGTACAAGCTAGTCCCCCCTCCCCCATGCCCCCCCCCAGTTGTTGGTCACTGCCCTCAAAATAAGCCACACCACCACTAAATGAATGGATGGATCCATTCTCCCCTTCTCTTCCATTATTTGAATCCTTCTTCTAGTTAGTTAGAGCCTAACTCCTCTAGATTAAACCAGAGGTGTCCCCTTGTCCATCTTGGTCTTGGTAATGTTAATAAGGTTTTTCCTTATCCAATTTGGTTCCTGCCATTTGGCATCTTTCCTGGGCCTATGCTAGAATTGATAGAATGTGAAGAATGATCTTCTCCACCATGTGCCAATACCCTTGTAAATATTCGCGAGTGTATTTTGAAGGGTATTGCATTAATATTCCCTACTATACAAACACCAGTGCTTGTGGGCATGTATGAGTTTATTTTATCTTGGCGTTGAAATAATGCTTTATCACCAAATTATTGACAAAGGGTTTGACTTATAACCTTTTCTTAGCTACATAAAAAATAAAGAAAGAAACTATTTGTTGATTTTCCTATGTTTCACAAATAGGGTCATACCCTAATCCTCTTTTTATGTCATTATCAACGTTTGCACTATTTCTTTCTCTAGGTCTTATTTAGTGTCTTATCTTTAAATTTTCCTTCCATGGAGTATTTATTCTTTCTTGAACCCTTTACATCCACACATAAGTCCTCTACCCATTTAAGAAGGTTTGCCCCTAAACCATGACAAGGTGATCACACAAAGGATAGGTATATTTATTACCTTAAAATGCTCCATGAGTTAGAAAAATGTGCAATCAATAAATATCAGTGGCTACCTTAAAGAACCACTATGTTCACATGACCCTAAAACCTGATCATAACGGAACCATAAAACCTGAACATGTTCACATAACCAAACAAGTGTAAGGTAACCAAAACAATTAACATCATAGTTACCTATAAGTAGAATGACCAAGGTCATTACACTTTCATTATTCTACCCATGCATTTAACTAATTTTACTAGTGCTCCATGAGTCAAAATTGAGTTTTTTTTCCATCTAATTCTTTATTATTTCATTATTATTTATTATTTACTATTTACACTTGAAAAATGACAAAAATACCCTTTGTATCATTTTCTTGAAAGTAGAATATTTATTTCTCTTTGTTCCCTTAAGTGTCAAAGTAGGCAATGACCATTTAAAAAAAATTGAAAACCCAATTACTTAATTATTTCAAGCAAAAGGTGACTTTTTAAAAGCAGTTTATATTTTGTTTTAATTTAGGTGGTCAAGAGAAATGTTGTTATGCTCTTGACTTGAGTTCAATCTTTACATGTGACAACATCTAAAAAATGTAAATGAGCCTACATCCATTGTAAACTTGAATATAATTTGCTAATGTCATAATGGACATTTATCATTATCAAAAATATATAATACAAGGTAGATATGTATTCCTTATATGTTTAATATAGAGTTGGCATGCCACATTTAAATATTATTAATAACAAAAAAATATTTTACTCTGGACCATAAATAATATATTTCAATGCCCATCCTAAGTAAAAGAATTTTATATCAATTATATATTGAGAGAATACAATTCTCATTTTGTTTATAGGTTCCTTCTATATCATATATATGTAATTCCTTCCATTCTTAATATGAAGTGAAAGAAGCATTTAAAAAACTATTTTTTTAAAATCATGGAAACCATAACTATAAAATATTAATAACGAAAAATTATTTTAATGTCCACATTAATTAAACATTTCAATGTCAATTTTGTATGTCTATGCTATGTGTCAACTCTATGTAGAGCATCAAAAAGGAATTACACATTAAGCATATTATTAACATGTTTTAACCACAATAAGTGTGTGTAGAGAGAGAGAGAGAGAGAGAGAGAGAGAGAGAGAGAGAATTTGTACACACACAGTTATTATGATTAAAAGATTTCAATAATGTGCTTAATGTGTAATTCCTTTGATGGAGTTGAGAGTTTACACATAGCATATATATGTCTTAAATTTGGATGTATCATACATTGAGAGGAATGAAAACTTGAGTAAAGGTTTGCATCTTTAGGGCTTTGATCATTCTCAATACTTGACCAATTTAGAATTAATATGAATCTTGGTTAAAATATTTCAAATGTGTGTTACATGTGTAATTCCTTCCATACTCAACATGGAATTGACATATAGCCTTTTACTAACAAATATCTATATCAATCTTAACCTTGCCTATATTATAGGTTATTAAGAAAAATTTATATAAAATAGGAAACCCATATTATATATATATATATATATATTATTAATATATATTATATATATATATTTTTAAGGAATTAACTTAATTTATAAATTGAATTCTATGAATTCTCTATATTAAAATATATCCACGGGTTTATTAAGGATGTCATCCATAGACCCAAGAGAGCTTCCATTAGGTATGGGATTATTTAAATTAATGGATTAATTTAGTTTATTGTTGTTATTGCCATTAGGTATTTGGTTAGTTTGATACTATAAGGTACATACTTTAAATTCTCTATATTAATGGTACTAATTAAGTGGATAGGGGTGGTCAGGGGTGGTCAAGAACTAAGCAATTAAATTAAATTATTATTTGGTTGGTTAACTGTGAAGCATAGTTACCAAGTTCGCCAAATTCAGGCAAACAATATGGAAATTCACCGATTCGGTTCGTCCACCGAACAGTTTGCAGAAATTCAATCCGATTCCTTGCATTAAAGGTGAATCATGGAGTTAATGCAGTTTGTTAATTCTGTGGTGCAGGATGCCTTCTGAACATAGATGGAAAATCTGAAAATGACAAAGAGTTAGGGTTAGTAAACAGTCATCCATTTCAAAGTTAGTCGAACTCACCTATATATTTGGATAGAAGATGGTTGTAATCTCTATAATTCTCTACTAGGAGTATAACCATAAATAAATAGATCGATGTAAATAATACAAATTCAAACCCCAAAGCATTACCAATTGAGAGGGTTTTAGTTGCAAGGTATTCCTCCCAACGCGTAAGGGACCGAATGAGGGAAGTAGAGTGATACAAGAGGAGGCCGTTATTTTGTAACTCAATCTAGGTTCATCATCGATGTTTAGCGAACAAATAAGATATGGTACAAACACAGTTGCAATCAGTGGAAATTTCCAACCAAGTTTTATTGAATAAATATTTCATCATAAAATAATGTATATGGGTATGTAAAAGGATAGAGAGAAATATTATTCATTTGTTTTTGTTTTTGTTTTTGTTTTTGTTTTTTTTTGTTTTTTTTGTTTTGTTTTTTTTTTTTTTTTTTTAACACATGGTGAATCGGTAACTATCAAGCTTGATCCAGGGGAGACCCGGGATCAAACCTCATAGCTGCCACTATAACAAAATATTATTCATTTGTTATGCATTGAAAAGAGAGATAGAAGCGGGATGGGATATATAGAGAAAGAAGAAAAATGATCAGCAGAAAAAGAAAACAAAAATTGAAAATATTAGTGAAATTAAAAAAAATCTGTTTTTTTCAATTTTTAATTTAGAAAAGAAAACAAAAAATAACTGAAAGTAGTTTATTCTTTCTTTGTTATAAGATTCTATGAATAGAAATAAATAGAGTTTGGATAGCCTATATAAAAAAGGGAAATAGAAAGTTAAAAAGATAGAACAAAATAGAAGGTAAAATTGATATTAGAAAATTTCTATTTTTTCAATCTTCTAAAGCTAAATGTGTGAAGTAACTTAATTTTAATTAATTAGTTTTTATTTATGGAAGGATTGATGTTTTGGAGAGAAAAGATGAATAGTAAATTTTTTAGATAATTTTTATTTCTAAATTGTTATATTATTTAAAATTAATAAAAAAATATTCCTAATTCAAAATAAATTAAAAAAAAATGATCGTCTCTATTATCCAATTTTTTGCAAATTGATTTTTTTTTCATTTTAACTTTTGGAATTTGAATTCAAATTCAAACTCGGTAACTATGCTGTAAAGCCATAGCTCCCATTCCTTTTCGTGGGTGATTCAATTTAAATCATCATCGCACCTTGATCCACTAACAATGTTGATAGGAATGGGAGGCAACCTAGGGAGGTAACATATACCTCAAGAATGACCTTGCAGTGGTCATGGAGTATCTCACACGAGAGGTATGTAATTACTTGTTTAGTTATATCCTTTGACTTTATTGTGTACTCTCTGGACCTGGAAAGTTGATTTTCTAGAGTTTATGTATTCAATTATGAGATCTCATTTTGGTATTCTGTTTGGTGGAATTTGGACCGGCTGGAAATGCAGCCCAAGGTAATAGGAAGAAATTTTTTTATCCCAAGGCATATTCTTTTGGCTGTAAGGAATGATGACGAGCTCTGGAAGCTGTTGATGGGTGTTTAACATTGCTCATGGTGGCGTGTTGCTTCCCAGGTGACAAAGAAATGAGTTTTGCAATTTCTTTTATTTATTTCCTTATTATTGTGTTCTTGAACATCACCTTTAGCTGGAATCGTTAACCACTTCAGGGTCCAGCGTGGTGGTCTCTACAGCTAAATCTATCTTAGTTGGGGTTATCTATCCCTGTCATCGAAATTCATTTGTGCACTTTGAATGATTCTTGTTTAGGCTTTTGCTGTCAATAGTTTATAGCCTTGCTCGATGTAACTTCCAGGTAATTTAGTTGTGATTTTCTAGGTTTTCAAATCAGGCATTTCGCGTTTCTTACTAGTAGGGGTTTCGATTGGAGCAATGCGTTTTTATCATCTCATTCTTTGGTTCTATATGGGCGGAAGTAGGGTTAAAATATAATAGGCCAATGAAATTTCTACGAGGTTTTAAATATTTTAAAAGCTCCTTAAAATATATAGTAAGAAGATTGACCTTAAAATATCCAGTGAGGAGATTTATTTTTAGAGTTGCATTTCTTTATTAAAAAAAGTTTAGAGTTGTGTGGGAAGAGCATAGATGAAGATATGAAGATCTAACTGCAACAGATGTAGTGTACACTTTAATTTCTCGTCTATGTGATGTGTATTTTGCACATTTCTTTCATAAGAAATATCGTTTTTCTTTTAATTCCTGTTAATTTAAATTCCTGAAAATTTAAGACATATTCTGTTTAATAAAAGCTTTGTATTTCTTACTTGAAAAGCATGTTCAATTTTCTCTTTTTAGTTTAAATTTTCAAAAAAAATATTTTCTCGGGGGAGTGTAGATTTTTATTTTTTTATTTTATTTTAAGTTATTGGACATAATAGATTGGTGTTTTTTTGTTTTGTTTTGTTTTTTAATTTGAATTCTTAAAAAATTATTAGACATAATATGTTAAAACCTACATTTAAGTTTAAAAGTTCCCATAAAATCTTTTATTAAATATGATAAATATATTATACAAAGTGTTTGATATATTTGATATTGATTAGGATATATCAACCACATTTACTAATGTGGTTATGCTAGTTTATATGTAAAGATTTATTAAGGATGTCATCAATAAATGTGAAAAGGACCTTCTTAAAGTTTCTCTACAAATTATTATCAAAGTAGAAATTATGAGTTCAATATGTGTGTGCCACCACACACATAGGTTTGCTCAACCACTTATTAATATATATTTGGTTATAATTATTATTACATATTTGGCTAATTCTACTTAAACATATACATAGATTGAATTTTAATAAATTTTATTAAAGATGCCTTATATTCAAAAATCTATATAAAAGACTAAGAATATGAGCGCATAATCTAAACTTTCTAGTTCCTTAAGGGTTTTGGCCTAAGACAATCCAAAAGACTCAAATTTCATATAAGTTGATTGAATAATGAAAAAAACATTATATTATAAAAAAACTTATAAAAAATATTAATTTGGGATTTTTTTAAAAAACATTCTATGCTTTTAATTTTTTTGGGGTCATTATTGTAATTCAGTCTAACCATCTTAGTTTAACTGCAATTTTGGGTTGATGAATTGTTTCAAATGCTTCATTGGGCTCAATACCTTTGAATCTCCACAATAATTAGATTGATCATAAGTGTTAAGATTAAACTAAATTTTTTAAATAAAGGATAAATGTATACAAAATAATTTTTAAAGTTGTATTATTTAGTAAACTTAAATTTGATAATATTAATGAGAAAATTAAGATGAAATCTTCAAATACATTATGAATATATGTGAAACCATCTTTAAAAATGTAATATTTAGCATTTTATGAGATTTGATAGAATAATTATTTACTTTACAATTTTTTTATGAACTAATTAAGTCTTTATAAAGCATGTAATATTTAATTAAGTCTTTATAAAGCATGTAATATTTTATTGAATTGAAGTGTTTCATTGATATTCAAAGCTTTAATTTGATCATGTTTGAGTGCTTTTTCATGCCGCCTCTATACTCCCCTTTGTTTTCTGGCCCATCTAGATATTTTCAATTGGAATAGTTGAAATAATTGGGGAATTTAATAATGTCAATCATTACTATAAGAAATGATCCACTTTCAAAAGTCACATGTGCTACATATAAGTGTTTGAAGTAAGTATTGAAAAATAAGTATGTGTCTAAATAGTATTTTTCTGCTAATTAAGGAGAATAAATACTATCTTATACTTTTCTAACCTTTCAATGTTTAATACCAAAATATAGAATGAGTGCATTTAAATAAGAAAAACAATCTTGATTAGTGGTAAGGACTATCAATACCTTTCTGGTTGAAAAATCCATTTCCCCATGTGTTAGTTACCATGAATCATTTCTCATTTCTCTACACATTTTATATTGACACTCTTCTCTATGTGTAACACAATTCCTACATGCAATATATAACTATAGTAAGTGTCCCAAAAAATATTTCTAAGTGTTTCTAAGAATGTAATGTGACTCACAAGTCATTACATGATCAATCGAGGCTTCAATCTCTTCTTGGGATTAGATCCAAATTTGTAATGGGATGGTTGTTTTGTGTTTTGTCCATGAAATGTGTATGTATTCTTGTGTGGTAAAGGGGAAGATAAAGATATTGTGTAGCTTGAATCTAGCTTGATTTGGATATGGCCTTAATGAGCTCCAATAGTGTAAATTTATTATGTACTTGAAAGTCACATAACATACATATAATACTTAGTTTTTTTTAATATATGCTTCACATGATAGTATGTTTGGAAAAGATGTAGGTTTTGTAATAAAAGATCCCTAACAATGCATAATTAAAAATATTGTCAATAGAAAAAATAGAGGCATTAAATAATGTTCATAAATAAAAGTGATTTTTTTAGTGCACTTGATATATTTAATAGTCTCATCTTCTTTTAATGCTGATGAGTAGATATGAAAATTAAATGTGGAATGGGTAGGTTCAAAATGATTTGAATATGCATTTGTTGTTGTTATTACACCTTTAAATTATTTATATAATGCCAAGTTAATATCTAATCAAACATAATGTATGCCTTTATAACTGTTGCGCTTGTTTTGATACTTCACTTCTAGTCACACCTTTTAATCCTTAATCTTTTTTTCTATATATCATTATTATCCTCTCTTTTTTTTTTACCATATTATTCTCATTTTCTAAGGATATTCATAGCAAGAAGTATTCTAAGGTATAGGTTGTCTATTTATATATTTTTTTGTATACAAATAAGTTCAAATATAGTTTTACTAGTTGATTGATAAAGTAGAAATAATAAATATGAGGAATTTCCACATGGAAATGGTTCTTGATCAAGTGGATATGGTTAGACATTCCTCAACACATGGAGATTATTTTTGATCTAGTGTATATGTTTAGGCATTCCTCAAATTAATCCAAGATCAAATAGGGAAAATCTACTAAACATGCCCAAACTCCAAGTCAAGACAAGCACCATAACAATGTATTTTGAGCCTCATCAACACTAATTCAACTTTAAATGAATCTATAGACCACATGAATAATTTCATGCATCCTATCATGAAATTATTAAAGTGGCTAACATTTTCATTAAGTGTTAATCAAGGGAAATCAAATCCTCTATTTTGATTTTCAGTTGCCATTGATTAAAAAAATAGTGGGTTATGGGATGCCACCATAACTAATATTTGTTCTAAGAATACTTTTATAAATATTATATAAATAATGACTTAGAAAGCTAGTGATTTATATTTATATCAATATCTATTAAAGAACATTGTTGTTGTAACTAGATTCTTAGTATTAATATAAGAATATTAATTTTCCACTTTGTGTGTTTATTTTCACATATAGTTTTGATTTTTATTTAGCTTTGTAACTTTTTTTTTTTGTATGTATCCTAATCTAAAAAGGCCCCATGTATTGGTAAGTGTTGCATTGTCATTGCTAGAGTAGTTTCATTTATGTAGTAATTTAATTTGAGCTTCATTCATTTCTTGTTATTAAGTTCCATAAATTCTTAAAATGAATTTGATTTTCACATCATTTTTTTTATTCAGTTCATTAAATTATTTATAATGAATTTGATTTTCACATAGTTGTAGGTGCATTGATTCACAAATTGTCATTGATTAGATTCCTTAATTACCAATTGTAAGAATATTCAATTCACTAATGAATGGAAAATATGATACAAGATATAGAATCGTAATTTAATGGATGACAATTTTAAGTGGTTAGAGATGTGCATGTAGGAATTTTTAGTTATAGGTTTTTTCATAAGTGGTATTCTTTTTATTAAGTTAATAGTTAACAACAAACAAGATATTTTATTCACTTTGCAAGAATATGTGTGTAATGTAACATGATTTAAACTATATAAATTGCCTAACATTTTGTTAAAGGATCTTAGCTAGAATGGTTTGGTGAATAATTTTTTTCCCAAGCTCATTGTGTTCAAGTCTTAGGAGGCATGTTGTAATCGACCAGTTAGTGCCAAAAATAATTAATTATATTGTAATATTATCTTAATGCAT
Organism: Pinus taeda; assembly: GCA_000404065.3. Classification (NCBI taxonomy): domain Eukaryota; kingdom Viridiplantae; phylum Streptophyta; class Pinopsida; order Pinales; family Pinaceae; genus Pinus; species Pinus taeda. The sequence goes on along the minus strand of APFE031696534.1, from coordinate 37,366 downwards.
ATAAAAATATTGTAGTATTATTTTAATGCACATAAAAAATTTCATAGAATCAATTAGTGCCATTGCCAATCCAGTGCTAAAAAAAATTAGTTATTTTGTAGTATTATTTTAATACATATAAGAAATTTCACAAAATTTAGGATGCAGAGAGAACTCTACCTCTAGAGTATCTAAGGCAGAGTTACAAGAGAAAAATGTTCAAGGGAAAAAATGTTCCATACATGATTAAAACTTTTAGTACACAACCCTATTAAAGATCATAAAACTATTATTTTTACATGGTTAAAACTTTATAGCTCCAATCAATGTACCTACTTGAAGCAAATTTAGTAAATAAAAAAAAAAAAAAAATTATGAATTACAATTCTTAAGATAATATCACAACTTTTGATAATATTTCTAAAATGTAATTTTCAAATTTGATAATTTACATCTTTCCATTATAAATATAACTCTATTTTTCTATTGAAAATAAGATAACAATTAAATTTATTTTGTGATTTATTCTTTGAAGTTGTTTTTATTCTTTTGCAAAGCTAAATAGAACATGTACAATGATATATAAGAGTAGGCCAACAATTTAGTTATTTTTCTCAGGTCACATAGAAGGGGATAAGAGAGTTTTTGGTCCTGCTCATGAACTTTAGTTGTTGGATGTAATTGTAAAAATATGGAAATGAATAAACTTGTATTTATTCTCTTTCATAATAATATTCAAATATTTCTTATCCATTCACTGAGATGGTTTTGCTTTACAATTTCACATGATCATTTTCCTTCCATACTAATCGAAATTTCTTTTCCAATCTCCTAACAGGTGGGTAAGATAATTTTCATGATCGATCACGTGTTTCGAAATTGCAGAAGTATAAACGGAGCTTTACCTGATGAGTTCAAACTGTGACCTGTATCGAAGTTCATGCTAAAGGATCATGTTGCATGGTTCATACTAATTCAAAATTCAAACAAATATGGCATGCAACTATATTTCTGTGGCATTAGGGTTTGGTTAACTGAATTCTTAGTTGATTTTTTTTTTTTGGGCAAATGCTAAACTACTTATATTAAAAAATAGAAAAAATATTTACAAGAGGCTGAGGCCTCTGAGAGCAGTTATACAGCTCTCTGTCAAGTGTTTCCATACAAAATCTGTCCTACACATAAGGGGGGACCTGATTGCAGCATTTGAGCTGTTCCAAACAGTATCTGATAATTACATGAGAGCTATCCCTAAAAAGACATTTCCAGACTAGGGAATAATACATTACAGCTCAGAAATTTATCAAAATTAGAATTGTAATAAAAAACGGCAGAGTATGTGTGCCTGCGTGTCTAAAGAGGTAGCTGGCCGCGTACCACGTCATCATGGTGGAGGATCATAGTGCGCTTCTCCTGGACATGGTTTTTGAAACAAAAATAGAGCAAAATCTAAGGCAAAATCCCCAATCCTGGGTTTTAAACCTTACTCGTCTTGCCTGGAGAATCCGATGCATTCTTGGAACTTTTCGCTTTGTCCTCTGCCACCCGTTGCTCAACCTCCCATTCAGCTGCTTCCCGTTCCGGATCGGGCTCGCAGATCACCTCCATGCCTTCCGGAATGTCCTCAATCCTTTGTATTCCCAGAGGTAGCTTTGGATAGAGTCTGCAGCCAAAAAAGCGGGCTGGCTCCTTGCCCTTCATTGGGTTTTCCATTGCCTGAGGCTGCGCTGCCGAATTCTGAGCCCAATTAGTAATATCCATGTCCATTATGCTGCCAATTTCTCGAAGAACCTCGTCCTGCTCTGTCGATTGAACGCCCGTGCTCTCCTCTTCAAGCCTGCTCTGAGAGGAAGGGAGGTAAGAACTGTCCTCCTTAGCCCTGCTCTGAGATGAGGTGTGTGAACTGGGCTCCTGTTCCTCGGAAGCCTCCCTCCCGCTTTCGTCCTCTTCGTCTTCTTCAGCAAAAACCACTGTGATCAACGCTGAGACAACAGGCCGATGAGTTCGACGATGGTATTTGAATTTGATTGTCTAAACCGTGTTACTTATGTCATTCCCCGAATCCTCAGACCCAGGAGAACCTGGCGAGGCATAAGCAATTGGGGAGACACGCTGCGGGCTAGGAGCTCCTCTCCCTCCAGAATGCTCCCTTTGTCCATGATTCCTCCCTCTTCGAGACCTGGCACGTTCCCGGGGTGCCATCTTAAACCTGTGATGTTCCTGAACTTGTAGCAGCTTACTCGTAGCTTCCTACGTTGCCTTGTTCGCACTCGCCTTGCAGAATTGAGATTGAATTTCTTCTGTTATGGACAATGTCAAGAAGTGACAATTCACCTAGTTAACCCCTGCCTTCCACTGCGTTCGATGCCTTGAGTAATTATTCCCTGCACTGAGCCTGGGTATGCGCACAAGTTTTCCCACCCCGACACCCTCCGTCTTCCTCTCCAGGCAACCCGTCTCTTGCCGAATTGGCTTGTTGCTTCGCGCCTGTTCCGACAGGCATTCCTTCTCCAAAATATCTCGCCTGAACATTTTGCCCATCCGCTTGTAAAGTCCTTGGAATGGTGCGTGGAGTAAATGGCATTGAATGCCATTCAATGCTGGTTTAAGGCTCTTCATTTCTCTGCTCCGAGTCGTCATCTCGCAGAGCATTACTCGTGGCAGGCACATGGCCTCCATCGGGCAAGGTGGCACCCGCATCCGGGTGAATTCTTAGTTGATTTACCTGTGAAGGTTGATTAAAAAATTATTTCAAACAAATATGGGATGCAGCTACATTTACGTGGCATTAGGGTTTGGTTAACTGAATTCTTAGTCGATTTCCGTGTGAACGTTGATTAAAAAATTATTTCAAACAAATATGGGATGCAGCTACATTTACGTGGCATTAGGGTTTAGTTAACTGAATTTTTAGTTGATTTTCTTGTGAAGGTTGATTAAAAAATTATTTGTCGATAGGTTTTTGTTTTTTTTGAGCAAGACTCCCTAAAATTTTAGGCCGGTTTTTTATTCTTTTCCTCTAGAACAATTAAGAAATTTTTTTCCATTTTTAAGTTCAAAATAGAGACTTGCTGCAAAATTTTGAAATTTTATACGAATATTATGATGATGATGATGATGATGGTTAACGTCCACTGAGACCAAAAAATGATCTATCGGATCTAAAATGACAAATTATTTATTTTGATTTAAGATTTTATTCCTATGCTCAAAAAGCTTGGAGAGAAGCCTCTCGAGTTCAGTATAATTTTGGCATTGTAAAAGGCTAGGAAGGTCAGTATTGTAACAAAGGTTGTGAAATTGAGATCTAATGTGTTTGTATGCAGGGCACTCCAAGAGGAAGTGGTTTTCATCCTCGATGCTCCTATTCGAGAAAGTGGTTTTCATCCTCGATGCTCCTATTCGAGGAAGTGGTTTTCATCCTCGATGCTCCTATTCTCACAAATATGGCAGATCCTTTCCATCCATGGCGTTTTAGGAACTGCCCAGCGGCCAGTTTCACTATGGAGCTCATGAGAATTCGTTCTAATATTTGCTATATTAATTTTCTTCTTTGAGCTAGTTAGAATAGAGAGATACTTTTGATCTTCAAGGGTGGGGTTGATGACCTTCTTATAATAACTTATTTTTCTTTTAGATGCTAAATCTTTCTCACACCACAATTTTTCTTTGAACTTAGAAGTAACAATATCTTTAATGTTATTTATGTTTTGCAAAGCATCATTCTCATTGATCTCCCAAAAAAAATAGATTATAGAGATAATTTAAAAGAAAAATATTCACACAATAAATAAATTAAGATTGAACATGAATAGTAGACCAAACCCTTCAAATAAGGTAAGCTTATTAAATAATCTTTAAGGAAGGAAACATCATATTGCTTATCTAGTAACATTCTAGTAATCTTTAAGGAAGGAAACATCATATTTCTTATTTAGTAACATTCTAGTAGGTGGAACCTTCTATTGAACTTCCTTACTTTCATTGCATTCACACTAACACATAGGTTAATAGAATATGCACTCTAATAAGCTTTAACTATTTATGTTTATGAGTTTTATTGGTGTGCTTATCATTAATTTTAACATTTTCACCCCAAATTCTAATTCTTTTTATAGCTTTGTTTCTAATTTCTATGCCCTTATAAAAAGTGGTTGGGAGAGGAAAGAACAAATCCACCAATCCAAACACTATATTTCCTCTCAAGAAAAGAAACAAACTTAATTTTCATGAAGGTGGGGATGAGGGAATAACTTCATTAAGAGCATGAATATGAGGTAAGGAAGAGAGAATTTACTTCCTTTTGCATGTGATAGTTAGAAACATTTTCCTTAGCACATAGTTGCACTTCGTGTGAACCTTCATGATGCTAGAACTACTGCCACAAAAAAATAGCTAAATTTAATCTCCATAAGCTATGAGATTTTGCTTTTGCTAATTTTTTTGTTAAAAGTAAAGCTACCGATCATGATAGAGAAAATTTTTCACTTGATAGATATATCCACAAAAGTTCGAGTTATAATTAGACTTTAGTAGCCAAATTGATGTGTGTAGGTGGTCCCTTATCCTACAAACAAGGAGGTCTTATATATTAATTTTGTATTTGACTTGGCATCATCATCATCATCATCATCATCATTGATGCAGGAGCATTCGAATGAAGAGGCGACAACTGGGATATCTATTATATATATATATATATATATATATATATATATATATATATATATATATATATATATATATATATATATATATATATATATATATTATTTTAACGGATAGAGAGGAAAACACTTTCAAGTTTTTTTTCATTTTAGTTTCATTTAAAATTAAGGCTGGCTCAGCCATTGTTAGTTTTTAAATTAGACAAACATATCAAGATAGGATTAGTTAGGAACTTGTTTGAAGAAACTGTTAAGCAACTGAAAAGTAACTGAGGAATAATTACTCAACTATAAAGAAACTGCTAATAATGTATTGAAAAGGAAAAATCAGAGAGGATGGAAGAGCTACCATCCAGAGAGGAGAGAGAGCCTAGAAGTTGTAATTCAAAATTATTTGAATTTCTATAATAGCTAACAATTCAAAATCTGTCATTAAGAAAGTAGATTAATTTTCATTACATTCTCTATGCATATATGTTTTAGTATTCAAAATGAAAGCAAGACAGTGAAACCATTTATTCAAAAGATTTGAACAAGCATTGACAAGCATTCTGTAACAAGAAGCATTTCAAAACTGAGAACCAAACAGAGGTACACCAGCATACAGATTTGTTTTTCTCAACAAAACAAAACCCAGGTACTATTATATTCTACATTTAAAAAGCATTTCCTGTACATTTCATTTTCATTTTCCATTCAATAAAATTCACTGTACAAATTCTGTAATTTGGAAATCATGGAGGGTTCAAACCCATGAAAACCAAACACATTACAGTCCATGGGCTAGGCCTAAATCTAATAGCAAGGGCATGAACACCTCAGAGATCACATACAGACACAAAGGACCCAAAACCTCAAAGGAATAGCTAAATTTCAGACAAGAGCAAGTGATAGAGAAATTGCAAACTAAACACACAAAAAAGTAAGCGAGAAACCACTATAGCTGTAGAAAGACCCTACCCAGGTTTCCCTAAGCTCGCGCACAATCCCCAGGATGAAGCTGTGGAGCAGCGCTTCCCTGGAAGGGCTTGCACACCACCACAGAGCAGGGCAGTGGTCAGTTTGAGCCACGAAAACCAAAAACAACAGTGAATAGCCAAATGGAAGAGGAACGAGGGTTTTCACCTGGAGGAGGATCGATTTCATGACGGAGGATGAGAGCTGAGACCTACAACAGAGGGTTTCCACCAGTAGAAGAGCCATGGACGTGTTCTGCCTACTCACCAAGGAGCCAAAGCATTAGAACCTTAAAAAACAAGGAGTGAAATTGAAATTAGAAGGAGAATCTTACTTGAGAGCAAGTGCGCCGAGTCGTCTTGTGTAGCAGCTAGGCAGGGACTTGAGATTTGTAGAGCCGAACCGTTAACAGACCCAACATCAACATATAAATCACCATAAACATAGTAGAGATGAGCTTGAATCAAATAACAGAGACAAATAGACTTGCGGAGGAAGAAAACCTGAAACCCTCCAAAAACCAAAGCAGTGAAATGCTACAAAGAACGAGCCGAGGCACAACATTGACCGACCATAGAGAATGAGCAGAGGTACAACACCAAAAAACCATAGAGAACCAACAAAGCATAGTAAACCGCCATATGGGACAAACAAGGCACGATACTTACCACTCATCGTAAATATCAAGTGAAAACACTCAGCACCCATAGAGCCAAACCATCGCGAAGGAGAAATGACTTCCAAACACTCTCGATGAAAGTGATAACCCATAGTCGCAAGCCTGCGGTTAGTACAGAGGGTGGACAATAAACAATAAACCACATTAAAGTCACACACCAAAAACCCTGCCACCAAACTTAATTCAGAGCCGAAGAATTAAACGGTCACAGCTACGTGTCCCTCCTCGGGATCACCACCAATTTTTGGTATCAGAGCAGATTGTTCGTTTCTCATAGTAAAAATGGAGGTAGAAAGAAGGGGTAAAGGAAGATCCATCAGAAGAGTAGCAGATGAAGGGCTACGAGAAGAAATTAGGTATTTAATTGCATATTTGGTAGCAGTAGAAGTAGGAAGGCGTAGAGATCTGGAAGGTGGGGATGATAGTGTGGAGGAAAACATAGCCACGACAGATGGATCAGATGATGAAGGACCAGAAATTAAACTATTGAGGTTAGTTTTATTGGCTAGCAGCAAGCCAAGATTGAAGCTCTCTAATTATGATGGTAGTTTGTCCACAAAGGCTTTCTTAGACTGGATAAGTGAACTAGATAAATATTTTGAGTATGAAGAAATCATCGAAGACAAGAGGATCAGGTTTGCTGTCACCAAATTGAAGGGACATGCATCTCTATGGTGGGACAGTGTACAGGCAGAAAGGAGGAGATTAAATAAACCATTGATTAAAAAATGGGACAAGATGGTTGCTAGATTGAAGAGCATGTTTCTGCCTAAAGATTATCAAATTTCCCTTTATAGACAAGTACAAAACCTGAAGTAGAGAATGATGACCATGAAGGAATATACTGAAGAATTTTATAAAGTTAACCTAAGAGTTGGTTATGTTGAAGATACCCCTGAGAAAACAACGAGGTTTGTAAATGGTCTACGGATGGAGATCCTAGATGAAATTAGTATTCTTTCCCCTAAGACAATACAGGAAGCTTATCAGAGTGCTTTGAAGGTGGAGGAAAAGATTTCTAGGAAAGAAAATGCCAGAAGAGGACGTGGTTGTGATAGAGGTTAGGGACAGACCTTTGGCAGATGTAGGACTACCAACAGTAATGAAGAGGGCAGTAGTTCAAAGACTTTAGGACAAAGTGAAAGGGAAGGTAACACCAGGGGAGGAAGGTCATACCAGCGAAGAAGAGGTAATGGAAGAGGTAGAGGAAATGCCTATCAGTGTTACAAGTGTCACAAGTGGGGACACAGGTCCTTTGAATGTCTTGAAAATGAACAAACTGGGCAGAGGGTAACATATGTCGCTCAACCCAATGAAGCGGAGGCACTGCCACAGGAGGTGGAAAATATGCTAGAGACCGGGGAAGCCTTGGTGTTGAATAAGGTATTATTAAAACCAGCTAGGGAAGTAACTGACCAAACATAGAGGAAAACATTGTTCCGGATTGTATGCAAGTCGCATGGGAAATGCTGTAAATTAATTATAGACAGTGGAAGTACTGACAATCTGGTAGCTACTGAAATGGTGGGAAAATTGGTTTTGAAGTAGTTGAAGCACCCAACTCCATACAGGGTATCGTGGTTATAGAAAGGTCACCGAGTGCTGGTTGATGAGCAGTGTGAAGTAGAGTTTCATATTGGCAAGTACAAGGATAGGTGACTTGCAATATCATGCCTATGAATGTGTGCCATATTCTCTTGGGCAGACCATGGTAGTATGATAGGAAGGTCGTCCATGATGGGGCAACAAATTTTTACAAGTTTGTTCAAGATGGGATAAAGCATACCCTAGTGCCCATGAAGGAAGAGGATGCTACAGAAACTGGTGGGACAAAAGCATTGCTGTTAGGTGAAAAAGGGTTTCTGCGATAGATGGAGGATGATGAGGTGAGGTATGAAATTGCGTGAAGGCCAAAACTAGTATTGATCCATACTAAAGTCACTGACTTACCTAAAGAGATACAGGACATGCTATAAGAGTTTAGTGATATTGTGGTAGACGATCTACCAAACAAGTTACCACCGAATTAGAGCATTGGTCATCATATTGATTTTATTCTAGGAGCTAGTTTGCTAAACAAGGCTGCCTACCAAATGAGTCTGAAGGATAATGAAGAAATCCGAAAGTAGGTACAGGAGTTGTTGGATAAAGGACTGATTCGGGAAAGTTTAAGCCCTTGTGCAGTTCCGATTGTTTTAGCTCCCAAGAAAGGAGGTGAGTGGCGAATGTGCATGGATTCCTGGGCCATTAACAAGATTACTATCAGATACAGGTTCCATTTACCTTAGATGGATGATATGATGGATTGTTTGAGTGGAGCAACGCACTTTTCAAAGATAGACCTGAAAAGTGGCTACCACCAAATTAGAATTCGAGAAGGTGACGAGTGGAAGACAACTTTCAAGACTAATGAAGCCTTGTACGAATGGTTGGTTATGCCAGTTGGATTGAGCATTGCCCCTAGCACATTCATGCGGTTGATGAATGAGATGCTAAAGGAATTCATTGGAAAATTTTTGATTTTATAACTGGATGATATACTTATATTCAACAAGACGAAGGAAGAGCATTTTCAACATGTGAGGTATGTATTGGAAAAATTGCAACAGAATAAATTACTGATAAATTTGAAGAAATGTTCATTTTTCAAGAATAGTTAATTTATTTGGGATTTGTGATTTCTCAGAATGAACTAAAAATGGATCCGGAAAAGGTTGTAGCCATAATTAGCTGGCCGTCTCCAAAAAGTTTGTTTGAGGTATGGAGTTTTCATGGATTTGCGAGTTTTTATAAGAAATTTGTTAAAAATTTCAGTGGGATTTGTGCACCTATGGTGGACACCATTAAGAAGGCAAATCAGCCTTTCCATTGGAGAGAAATGGCAGAGAAGAGTTTTCATCTGCTCAAAAGGAAAATTACTGAAATACCAATTTTGAGATTACCATACTTTAAAAAACTTTTTCAAGTTTGTTGTGATGCTAGTGGTATAGCCATTGGTGCAGTACTCAACCAAGAGGACAAGCCAGTAGCCTATTTCAGTGAGAAACTAAATGAAAGTAGGTAGAAGTACATGTCTTATGACAAGGAATTTTATGCAATGGTTCAAGCGCTAAAGCATTGGAGATATTATCTATTGGCCAATGAATTTGTCTTATTTTCAGACAATTCTATGTTGCAGTATATTATGCAGTAGCATAAGGTAAACCATAAACATGCAAAGTGGGTGGAGTACTTGCAGAGTTTTACGTTTGTGTTTAAACACATCAACAGTCAAGCCAATAAAGTGGCAGATGCGTTAAGCAGGAGGAGTTTGATCCTACAGGAAATTACAATACAAGTAGTCGGATTTGAACATCTTAAGGAGTTGTATGAGCCAGATGCAAATTTTAAGGAAGCTTATGAAGCTTGCCAAAATCCATTGTTGAGAGATAATAGTTCATGGCTGGACTATAATATGCAGGAAGGGTTGTTGTTCAAAGGAGGGCAGTTGTGTATTTCGGAATGTTCTATGAGAGAGAACTTAATCTAGGAAAAGCATAATGGAAGTTTAGGAGAGCATTTTGGCATAGACAAGACCTTGGATCAGTTGAGTCACTTTTACTATTGGCCAAAGATGCGCAAAAATGTGCAGAGGTTTGTGACTAGATGCAAAGTGTGTAAGCTTGCAAAGGGACACAACTAGAACACATGGTTGTATATGTCCTTACCTATTCCGAACAGACCATGGGACTCAGTCAATTTAGACTTTGTCTTAGGTCTTTCAAAGACACAACAGGGATTCAATTCCATCATGGTGGTGGTGGATCGTTTCCTTAACATGGCACATTTCATTCCATGCAGGAAAACCGGTGATGCCACACATGTATCACATTTGTTCTTTACCGAGATAGTTAGATTACATGGCTTGCTGCAGTCTATTGTTTCGGATCAAGACATTAAGTTTACAAGACATTTTTAGCGAATCCTATGGAAAAAATTAGACACCAAACTAAACTTCAGCTCAACTTATCACCCGCAGACAGATGGTCAAACCAAAGTGGTGAACTGAAGTCTGGGAAATTTATTGAGGAGTTTGGTTGGAGAAAATTCTCGACAGTGGGATCGTGTGCTTGCACAAGCGGAATTTTCTTATAACGATTCACCCAACCGAAGCACATGCAGTAGTCCTTTCCAAATTCTATACTGAATGGACCCACGTGGAGTACATGGGTTACGGGATTTGGGACAATTGGAGTGCAGGAGTGATAATGGTGAAGATTTCGCAAAGGCAATCAACGATATTCATGAACAGGTGAAATTAAAATTACAAGGCAACAACCAAAGATACAAGCAGAAGGTAGATTTGAAAAGGTGGGAGGTACAAATCAACATAGGAGACCTGGTATTAACACACCTACACAAGGAGAGGTTTCCTAAAGGTGAATACAACAAGTTGAAATGAAAAAAATTTGGGGCTTCTAGGATTCTTCGGAAGTTTTCTGTGAATGCTTATGAATTGCAGTTACCCCCAGGTATTGGAGTTTCACCCATTTTCAATGTGGCAGATCTATACCCCTACACTGCAGTAGATGAAGAAGGCTGTTCGGAAAGACAAACACGGGACACCCAGAAAGAGAATGATTTGTGGATTAAGCAAATGCCCCCAGCAAAGCCTCTAAAGACCGAACAGATCGTAGATACCTAGGTGGCCAGATGGACTCAAAGGAAGGAATATTTGCAGTACCTAGTCAAGTGGTAGGGTCATTCTATTGAAGATAGTTCATGGTTAGATGTTGGCCATATTCAAAGCACTGGGTACTCTATTGAAGAGCTCATGGACATGAGCCATGAGTTTAATTTACCCCGGGAGCCTGATGCGGGAGCATCCGAGTGAAGAGGCGACAACTAGGAAATATTTTAATTTTGATTTTATTTTGACAGACAAAGAGGAAAACACTTCAAGTTTCTATTTCATTTAGTTTCATTTAAAATTAAGGCTGGCTCACCCATTGTTAGTTTTTAAATTAGACAAATAGATCAAGATAGGATTAGTTAGGAACTTGTTTGAAGAAACTGTTAAGCAACTGAAAAGTAACTGAGGAATAGTTCCTCAACTGTAAGAAAATGCTAATAATGTATTGAAAAGGAAAAATTAGAGAGGATGGAAGGGCTGCCATCCAGAGAGGAGAGAGAACCAAGAAGTTGTAATTCAAAATTATTTGAATTTCTATAATAGCCAACAATTCAAAATCTGTCATTAAGAAAGTAGATTAATTTTCATTACATTCTTTGTGCATAGATGTTGTAGGCATCAAAATGAAAGCAAGACAGTGAAACCATTTATTCAAAAGATTTGAACAAGCATCGAAAATCATTCTGTAACAGGAAGCATTTCAAAACCGAGAACCAAACAGAGGTACACTAGCATATAGATTTGTTTTTCTCAACAAAACAAAACCCAGGTACTATTATATTCTGCATTTAAAAAGAATTTCTTGTATATTGAATTTTCATTTTTCATTCAATAAAATTCATTGTACAAATTCCGTAATCGGGAAATCGTGGAGGGTTCCAAACCCATGAAAACTAAACACATTACAGTCCATAGGCTAGGCCTAAATCTAACAGCAAGGGAATGAACACCTCAGAGATCACATACAGACACAAAGGACCCAAAACCTCAAAGGTATAGCCGAATTACAGACAAGAGCAAGTGACAGAAAAATTGCAAACTAAAAACACAACAAGCAAGTGAGAAACCGTTACAACCACAGAAAGACCCTACCCAAGTTTCCCTAAGCCCGTAAATAGTCCCCAGGATGAAGCTGTGGAGCAGAGCTTCCTTGGAAGGGCCTGCACACCACCACACAGTAAGGAAGCGGCCAGTTTGAGCCATGAAAACAAAAAAAAATAGTGAATATCCAACTGGAAGAGGAACGAGGGTTTTTACCTGGAGGAGGATCGATTTCATGATGGAGGATGAGAGCCGAGACCCGCAATAGAGGGTTTCCACTAGTAGAAGAGCCAAGGACGTGTTTTGCCTTCTCACCAAGGAGCCAGAGCATTAAAACCTTTAAAAACAAGGAGTGAAATTGAAATCGAAAGGAGAAGCTTACCTGAGAGTGAGTGCGACGGGTCGTCCTGTGCAAAAGCTAGGTAGGGACCTGAGATTTGTAGAGATGAACTGTCACCAGACCCAACATCAACATACAAATCACCACAAAAAAAACATAGATGAGCTTGAAGCAAATAACAGAGACAAATTGACTTCTAGAGAAATAAAACCTAAAACCCTCCAAAAACCGAAGTAGTGAAATGCTATAGAGAACAAGCTGAGGCACAACATCGACCAACCACAGAGAACGAGCAGAGGTACAACACTAACAAACCACAAAGAGCCAGCAAAGCACAGTAAACCACCATACGGGACAAACAAGGCACGATACTTAAAACCCATCGCAAATATTAGATGAAAACACTAAGCACCTGCAGAGCGAAACCATCACGAAGGATAAATGACTTCCAAACATCCTTGGCGAAAGTGATAACCCATAGTCGCAAGCCCGAGGTTAGTACATTGGGTGGACAACAAACAATAAACCACATTAAAGTCACGCACCAAAAACCCTGCCACCAAACTTAATTCAGAACCGAAGAATTAAACTATCATAGCTACGTGTCCCTCCTCGTCCTCGTCCTCGTCCTCCTCCTCCTCCTCATCATCATCATCATCATCAAATTTTAGACATCATCATCCAATTTTAGATCCAAATAGATATAATGAAGAACTACAACATGGTACCATACTAAGTGGTTTTCAAATCCACTCACTAAAAAAAATTATGCTAATTTAAGAATAAAAATACATTTTTTAGAAAGTTAATAAAAGATCTAAATGCAAAAGAGTAAGATGTTTCTAAACAAGTAAAAGAACACTTCTTAGAAACATACCATAGAACACAATATCTATTTTCTACACAAGAGTCCATTATTTTTTAATTTTCACATTGTAATCTTAATAAAATATTAATTATTTTTAGTAGTGCATTGGATTATAAATTGTTTTTAAAAATATATAAAAAATAATTAATTTTTACCCAATAAAATATAATTATATATTTTCAACATTACTTCTTATTTTATAATTACTACTTATTTTATAATGAATTAAAATAAGTAAACGGTTAGGATTTTTATAACGATTTACCTAACTCAATATTCATAACAATTAACCGTAATTGATGCTGAACGTAGGGAAACCAAAAAGAAAGAAATGGAAATCACTGTTCCCATACCTCTTTGGCCCTAGTATTTAGCTCAACGCTGGAGTCATGAGGAGGGCTCAGAACTGCGAGTTTCATCGAAAGAAATACAAATATCACAAGGAAATGGATTCAAATTTGAAAACCCTATCAAGGGATTTAAAAAATATTTGTAGCCATTTGACTTACATAGTTGATGAGCTCCTCGAGCAGAACTGCCTTGCCTACTTTCTAAATTAATCGTATAATATTCAAGAGAACATTAATTATTCTCAGATAAACATTACTACCTGGGGGCACCCTGGAACCAAATCCTTCAAAAATGTTAAACGTTTGTTAATTTTCTCTGTTCTGGCCTGAAAGAGAAGCAAATCGATTTTATTCATAGAAAAAGGGTTAATTTGTGATCCTATGAAGAATTTTTATCTAGATATTGCAAGTGAGAAAAATATTGCAAGGGTTAATTTGTGATCCTATGAATGATCCGATTTTCACTGTAGATGAGCAAAGCATGAGGCGAGCAGCACACTGAAATGCTCGTCGAGCACTCGGGAGTTCCACTCAATTGTTGACAGCCAGATAAATTTGAGTTACAGCACAAAGTACAAAGTATTCAGGTTACAGTACAAAGTATCAGATAAATTTGTTCTGAAAGAAGCAGCTAATCGGATATGTGTAGAGCCTTGAAAGGAAGAAGGTATTGGCCTTGTGGGGACCGACCTTGATATCGCTTTCGATGGCACAGACTATTCATAATCACCACTTTGAACACAAGAATCAATGAACGAGTTCTCCTGGCCCGAAAGTTTTCTGACCAAAGTTTTTCAAGGCAAAAGAAAACTGATTCTTTACTTTTTATCAGAAAGCACACTCTGACATTTTTGAAAGGAAACATCGGCCATTTATTGCTCTCTGTTCCATAAGTATCGTATGTGGTGGTCTTTGAAAATGAAATTTCGAGAGCCTAACATTTGAAGTTTGTCCCTTGTTCGTTGCAGGGAAATTTCGAATTTTTTTAAAAGTAGTTTATAAATATGAAATATATTTTTTTCTTGGAAATGAGATTTTATAATTCATTTTCTGTTCACATATAAAATTTAAAAATAATATTAACCATAAAAATTATTTGTATAGTTAAAATAATTTGATATTTATTTTAATAATTTATATTATATAGGTGGATAACTAATTTGGTATTTTTATTAAATTATATTTCAATATTTTTCATATACGTGAGGATGTATTCATATTCAGGGATATTATATATATATATTATATATATTATAATATATATATATTATTTTATTGATTATTATATGGGGATTATAAATAATATATTTTGTTTGCTAAAAATGTTATACTAAGGAAAATTGAATTTTATTTATTATTTATTTATATATGTGTTTTTAATATGAAAGTATGAAAGATATTGTAATTTATTTAATTTTTAATGGGAAGTGGATAAGTAATATTTAAAAAATAAAATTTAAATAACCAGAATCATAATTTTAAAATATTAATAACAAAAAACATTTTAACTCAATTTATAAACTTTCTCTTTTCTGTGTGTGTAAGTACTTGACATTTCATTCTGAGTTGACACATGACATTTTAACTGCATTTTAACTTTAGATGTATCATATAGGACATGAACAAAAAATTGAGTAGAAGTTTGCGTCTCTACTGATTTTATCATTTCAATGATGTGTTGCATGTATAATTCCTTCCATGCCCATGGATGATCTATAAATAAAAAACATAGATCCATATTAATTTTTAATATATTATTCCATAAAACAGATTGACTCCTCTACACTCATAATAGATGCAGAGTTAAAGATGGATTTACCATAATAAATAGAACAATAATACATATCTATATATTGAAGTTAAGACACAAATTTAGTTTATCTTTGTTAATGTTATTAGGTATTTGGATATTTTGATATTAAAAGGTACATAGTATGATATTTTATATCTATGGTTTATTAAGAATGTCATCCATGAATGTAAGAAAGCCTCCCTTAAATTTCTTATAAAAAATTTCAAAGTTTTTGTTGCAAAATAATGTCCAGAGAGATAGGGCATTATCCTAGACAATTAGCTTAATTGGTTTGGTTTGAACCCACTAGATTATGTGTTCATACTTTAACATTATATATTTTCCAATGGTTATTTCAACTAGTTGTTACTAGACATTTGTTTAGCACATGTACCAAAATGGAATCTCAATGAATGTGTTAAGGATACCTTAAAACTAGTTGTTACTTGACATTTGGTTAGCACATGTACCAAGATGGGATCTCAATGAATGTGTTAAGGATACCTTACATTCAACATTTATACGAAAGACTAAGAGTACAAGTACACAATCTAAGTAGAAATTGTGCTAAGGAGATTTGGTACTACCATAAATGTAATTTAAATGGTAAAATAAATGTTAAAGTCTATGAATTTTAACTCTTTGTGATATCAACATTAACATAAAATACACAAGTCATCTTCACCCAATGAACTTTTAACATAGCATGTGTGTTTCACGAATATTAAAATAACCCCCCCCCCCTCACACACACACACATATACACCGGTGAAAATACTTATATTGAACTATTCCTCGAAATACCTCTTTCAGTTAAAAACCTCCTATTTTTACTAGATAACCCTTGCAATTACTAGATACCAATTTTTGCAATCCTTGATATCTATAAACCCCTTGGTAATATAAATTATCTCTCCGCACTCGTACCCTAGTACCTATAGTATATTTACTTATTTAGTCACAATTTTAAAACCTTCTTTATGAATGAACTTGAAAAGATAGTGGTTAACAATGTGAAACTGACCATTATGTACCTCAATTCTAAATATGAAATCACATATATGAAGCAAAAGATAATATAAAAATTAACAATTATTTAGAATATGAAAACTATTAAGGTAGTGTAACACAATATATTACTTATTAATGAAGAAAATAACTCCTAAGTAATATTTGATTACTACTAGCACAATACTCTTTAGCATACATCCATTACATTTTTTCTACTTATTTATAGTAATAACTTCTTCCTATGAATATTCTAGTAGGTGGAACCTTATAGTAAGCTCTAGTAAGATTTCTTACATTCATTGTATTCACACTACTACATTGACACTATTGACTAGAAATGGTTTCTACAAGTACATAAACACATATCTATTATTATTCCTATTAGGTATCTCCCTAGATACTCCTTATTACCCCCATGTAAACTACCTTCCATCCCCCTTTGTATGTTTCATCCTTAAAAAAGGGAAGAAGCCATACAATATGATTGGCTAATCATTGTATCCACTGGGTACCAAACGCAAACATACATCTATCCTAGTGAAATATGAACGCACTTCCTTGCCAAATCCATCTTAAACATAATTAATCCTTTTTATACTACTAAAATCAATATAAACAAAGATATTTTCTTTATAAATACATTCATGACATTATAATATATAATTATTAACAACTAAAATTAATAAACACATTAAATTTACTTTAACTACATCCTTAAATTTTCAATATAGGTTTCCATATCAAAATAATTATTTGATTCTTTATTTATCCTTACCTTAAACATGAGACCAAGACCAATTTTCTGAAATTAATTTTCATATGCTTCATAAAAGTATTCCTCAAGACAGCGTACAATGTATTTAAGTTACAGTACTAATTGTTCTGAAAGAAGCAGCTAATCGGATATGTGTAGAGTTGGCCTCATTATTATCATGGTGTGGGGACCGACCGTGATACCGCTTACAACAGAGTATTCATAATCACATTGGACACAAGAATCAATGAACGAGTTGTCCTGGGCCGAACGTTTTTTGACCTAAGTTTTTCCAGGCAAAAGAAAACTGATTCATATTAAATTTATATTTCAATAATTTTTATATATGTCGACTGTATTCATATTCAAGGGTATGTATATATATAGATTGATTATTATATGGGGATCATAATAATATATTTTGATTTACTAAAAAAGTTATATAAAGGGAAATTTTTTATTTTATTTTTTTTTAATATGAAAGTATGAATTTGTAATTTATTTAATTTTTAATAAAAAGTAGATAAGTAATATTTAAGAAATAAAATCTAAATAACGAGAATCATAATTTTAAAATATTAATAACAAAAAAACATTTTAATGCAATTTATAAATTTTCTTTTTTGTGTGTGTAAGTATTTGACATTTCATTCCGAGTTAACACGACATTTTAACTGTATTTTAACTTTAGATGTATCATATATGGATATGAATAGAAAATTGAATAGAAGTTTGCATCTCTACTGATTTTATCATTTCAATGATGTTTTGCATGTATAATTCCTTCCATGCCCATGGATGATCTATAAATAACAAACATAGATCCATATTAACTTTTAATATATTATTCCCTAAAATAGATTTGACTCCTTTACATTCATAATAGATGTAGAGTTAAAGATGGATTTACCATAATAAATAGAATAATAATACATATCTATATATTGAAGTTAAGACACAAATTTAGTTTATCTTTGTTAATGTTATTAGGTATTTGGATATTTTGATATTAGAAGGTACATAGTATGAATATTTTATATCTATGGTTTATTAAGAATGTCATCCATGAATGTAAGAAAGCCTCCCTTAAATTTCTTCATAAAAAATTTCAAAGTTTTTGTTGGAAAATAACGTCCAGAGAGAGATAGGGCATTATCCTAGACAATTAGCTTAATTGGTTTTGTTTGAACCCACTAGATTATGTGTTCATACTTTAGCATTATATATTGTCCAAGGGTTATTTCAACTAGTTGTTACTAGACATTTGGTTAGCACATGTACCAAAATGGAATCTCAATGAATGTGTTAAGGATACCTTAAAAGTAGTTTTTACTAGACATTTGGCTAGCACATGTACCAAGATGGGATCTCAATGAATGTGTTAAGGATACCTTACATTCAACATTTATACAAAAGACTAAGAGTACAAGTACACAATCTAAGTAGAAATTGTGCTAAGGAGATTTGGTACTACCATAAATGTAATTTAAATGGTAAAATAAATGTTAAAGTCTATGAATTTTAAATCTTTGTAATATCAACATTAACATAAAATACACAAGTCATCTTCACTCAATGAACTTTAAACATAGCATATGTGTTCATGAAATATTAAAAATACCCCATATATATATATATATATAGCTATTCCCTCGAAATACCTCTTTCAGTTAAAAACCTCCTATTTTTACTAGATATCCTTTGCAATTACTAGATACCAATTTTTGCAATCCTTGATATCTATAAACCCCTTGGTAATATAAATTATCTCTCCGCACCCCCTACCCTAGTAACTATAGTATATTTACTTATTTTGTTACAATTTTAAAACCTTATTTATGAATGAAAGTGAAAAGATATTGGTTACCAATGTGAAACCGACGGTTATGTACCGCAAATCTAAATATGAAATCACATATATGATGCAAAAGATAATAAAAAAATTAACAATTATTTAGAATATGAAAACTTTTAAGGTAGTGTAGCAAAATATATTACTTACTAATGAAGAAAATAAATCCTAATTAATATTTGATTGCTACTAGCACATTACTCTTTAGCATTCATCCATTACATTTTTTCTACTTATTTATAGTAATAACTTCTTCCTATGAATATTCTAGTAGGTGGAACCTTCTAGTAAGCTCTAGTAAGATTTCTTACATTCATTGTATTCACACTACTACATTGACACTATTTACTAGAAATGGTTTCTACAAGTACATAAACACATATCTATTATTATTCCCATTAGGTATCTCCCTAGATACTCCTTATTACCCCCCATGTAGACTACTTTCCATCCCCCTTTGTATGTTTCATCCTTAAAAAAGGGAAGAAACCATGCAATATGATTGGATAATCATTGTATCCACTTGGTACCAGGCACAAGCATCATCCATCCTAGTGAAATATGAACATGATGTGTAAGTGCTTCCTTGCCAAATCGATCCTGAACATGATTAATCCTTGTTGTGCTACTAGGGTCAATATAAATAAAGATATTTTCTTTATAAATACATCCATGAACATATGATATATAGTTGTTGACAACTAAAGTTAATAGACACATTGAATTTACTTTAACTACATCCTTGAATTTGCAATATAGAGTTGCCATATGAAAATAATTATTTGATTCTTTATTTATCCTTACCCCCAACATGAGACCAATTTTCTGAAATTAATTTTCATATGCTTCATCAAAAAGTACCATCATCTTGGAAGAGTCCATTGATTTCCACTAGATAATTGCATCTTCTTTGAAACCATAGGGTGACATATATTTCAAACATATTTTACATAACGAATTTTCAACATTATGAATTCCTTGATACTAGGACCATCATCTTTTTAGTAGAAGACATCTTACCTTTAAAATTTACAAAAGTAGAACTGGGTTTTTAAATATAAACACCTACTTTTTAATGGATCTCCTTGATATGACTAAATTAAAATGGGATTCACCAACTGGCTATTATGACTACAATTATGAAATACCATATCGATATGCATCTAGTTTTAATGAAATTTAAACACCATAGCAAAAGATACCTGATCTATAAATCACATGGCCCTTATTGGGAAAACACTAAAATAACTAACTATAAATCAATTATATCTCCACCGGCTAGACTCCATTTCAAATGTTTTTTGTTTTTGTTTTTGTTTTTGTTTTTGTTTTTGTTTTTGTTTTGTTTTTTTGTTTTTTTTTTTTTGTTTTTTTTTTTTTTTGTATTTTCTAAATTAGCCATTTTTCAAATATCTAACTATCTTCTTCAAAATATACTCACAAAATTTCATAAATTACTTAGAAGTTTGCTATCTTCTTCTTTTTCCCTAGAAAAGTCTACAAAAAAATCTCTACTTTTATGATTCAAAGAAGAATTATGACACCAAATATTATGTATTAGATATATCTAGAAATATATTATAGAAATTAACTTAATAGTAAAATATCAACAATATAGATAAAAAATGATTGAACATGCAAATAGTAGATAAACTCTTGAGGTAGGGTAGCACCATGAGTTAATCATTAAGGAAACATCACATTACTTCTATCTATTTATAATATTATCTATCTCTTATGAACCTTCTATTAAACCTTCTTACTTTCACTACATTTACACTACCACAGGGCCCTTATTTACTAGAAATGTTATCCATATATAAGATATAAACACACATCTATTATTATTCCTATTTTGTACCTCCATAGTTATCCCATATTACTTCTTATGTATTCTATAAAAACCCCAGTGAAAATATACTATGAAGTAGAATATCCACTCATACATTTATCATGTTCAGGGTTATGGTGGGTGTATTTAGCATTAATTTTAATGTTTTTTATATCTTTGTTTCCAATTTTTGTGAACTTACTAAAAGGGGTTGAGAGAGGAAAGAATAAATCCACCAATCTAAACACTATATTTCCTCATAAAAAAGTAACAAGAATGATTTCATAAAAGTGGGGATGAGGGAAATAACTTCCTTGAGCACATAAATTATGAAGTAAGGGAGAGAGTGGTAACTTCCTTTTGCATATCATGGCTAGAAATATTTCCCTCAGGACATAGTTGCATTATATCCCAACCTTCACGATGTTAGAAATATTACCATAAACCATCCATTTAATTTCATCTCTATAAGTCATGAAATCGTTAATAAGTTGATAATTTTGTAAATGATAAACCTATAAATCATGATAAATCAAAGTTGAGGCACAAGTGCATATAAGAAAAAATTACAAGATGATATCATACTTATTAGTCCCTGCCCTCCGGGCCTGGCAGGGACTATAGTAATCGATTCCCTGCGATTACATTAGTTTGACACGGGAACTGATAATCTATTTCGGTTAAACAGAAATTAAACCAAAGTTTTTGGGATAACATATGGATATGGCCCACTTTGCCGATGCAGGTAACCAATGGCTAAAGCGATCGTCTTATTTGGCCTCAGTACGAGGTATGAGGTCTCAAAACTTAGGCAAAACTTAGGAAAATGTTTTGGTTAATACGACAGGTTCCCGTCAGTGAATTAATGCTATCTTTGGCATAGCATTAGTTGGGTCACATTTAATGTTAGCCAAACATTACGGGAAATTAAGCCGGCCAAACCTTTGCATGTAAGCCTGCCTGTACGCCTGCCAGCACATCTAACAGGTGCTGGCTCCTATGGGCGTCCTCCATTCCTTCTTATATCACCACACCGCAACTTCATTTCTTGTTGGTTTTCTCTCGGCGGTGGCTTCCTGCCCGCTCCACCCTGCAACCCTGCAAGAAGTATTGCTTCAAGTAATTACGCTGCTTCAGACGGCGTTCTATTCCCCAGGCGGCGTTCTATTCCGAAGAACCCTGCAAGAAGTGAGAGCCGCTCCGTTGATCTGTTGCACTTTGATCTGTTGTAAGTTCAGTCTTCAAATCTTTCATTTTCTGTGACTGCTGTTGTACATTTGCAGAGTTCTCGGTTTTCAGACAATCAATTATCTTATTCAAATATTCAATTTCACCACACTTCGTGCTGACCTCTTTCTCCAACTCGGCAACTTTATGCAGTGCCCTATTTAGCTCTTCCTGCTCGAGTAGAGCAGCGGCCTCTCTAATGTCGAATGTCGTTCGGTGTTGCCTCCTGTAAAGTCACCACGCCTGCGTTTGCCAGACTGGTAATCTTCCCAGCTTTATCTTTTCATCGTTCATGGTTATTTTTGAAATATTCACCTGAACTGTCAAATATGTAATGCATACAGATAGCTGCCAATCCTTCATGGCTTAAACCTTGCTTTAGCTGCGAATACCTTATAGTTTAGACAAAAACCCTGCTTGAATTGAATGGCTCGGTGGAGATAAAGAGTCATTTTATCTAATGCTGGTCAAATTAGACATTTCTTGAAAGCTCTTTCTCTGTCTCAAGAATGAAACGAATTAAAGAAAAATATTATTCATCCAGATGTAAGTAGGAAGGCCCAGAGATTACTAATTTTGATATTATTATTTTACGGTGTCAATTTGTCTATTCAGAATTTACAGGTACAAGAAACATTTGACCAAACCTAGACTTGAAACGTACCTGCTCGACTGATTTACATTATTTTTTTGATACTATTTTATTTTAATTGTTGTGCAGGTTACTCGACATTTCTTTCGGTTGACCTTGCAAGTGGCGCACGAACGCGTTGTTTCTCATCCAAACAAATAACATCCCTGCGATTATAATCTCTTTTAGTATCCGTTTAGGGGCATTCCCTGCTTAAAAATTTTCCAATTTAAGTGAAATATAAGGGACAGATCCTCTGGAAGAGGATTATATTACAGTTGAAGAAGAATGGAAGGTATTAAGGTTGCTGTTTTGGCAGGAAAATCTGCGAAATGCAATTCATTTTTAACAAGAATGAATTATTTCAATGAACCCTTCAACTTGGAGATGAAACATAGTTTCACACATAAAAGCATGCAAATAACACGAATTTTTCTGAACCCTTCAACTTGGAGTTGAAACATAGTTTCACACATAAAAGCATGCAAATAACACGAATTTTTCTTTATAATTCATCAAGGAGGCTAAAAACGAACGTTTGCTTAGGAAATTACAAGATAAGCTTCAAAGATTCGAGCATGTACAGAGATAATCCGAAATGCTGAGGATGTATACTGAGAGTAGATCTATGGAAATTAAAATGAAGACCTGCACATTTATTTACCTAAAAAATGACCACCGCTTGTCCAAAATGAAGCATGAAATAAGTAAATTTTGAGAAAGGGGTGATTTTCTGCTACGTTTGAAGAAAATTGGAAAATTAAACCACAAGTTACCGCAATCGTAGCTCAAACCGCCAAGTATAAACGGAAAATGTAAAGGATATTGCAAATTTCCAGATCCGTCGGTTCAGGACACTACTTACAGGTGCAGATGCGCTCGAATATATCCAAATGTTACGGTGTCAACTCAAATTCTCCGATATTTACAAAATTTACTGCATTTAGATCATCAAAACCTCTGAGATCGGAAGATAAACTCCACGCCCCAAGCTTTAAAATTCGAAATAACCGGTTTCAAAACTGAGAACAGAACCCTGCATCATAACCTCCCTCGCAGATATAAATTGAGAACAGAACCCTGCATCATAACCTAACTGAGAACAAAACCCTACATCATAACCTCGCTCGCAGATATACCGGAGCATGTTGGTAATACTGAAACTGCGATCTGGCACGTGGCTTGCATGTGTGGCTTCTCTAAATCTAGACATTTGCTTACCAAGTTTACCATGTGTGACCGGTGGTTCATGAAGTATGAATGGAACTAGACAAAGGAGCACCTCAAATGTGTTTTAAATTGGTGAAGTTGGGAAGATATGTAGTATGATAGTATACACATCGGCACGTGTATTGCATACAAGCACTACATGCATAGCGATGGTCAATTGTTCTGTATCCAAACACAACACATGGGCAGCATGCACCATCAACGAGAGATTTTCACGAGTGGACCACAGGGACTCAATGAGCAATTATCATGAGTGGACAACATAAACTAATAAGTAAAAATGTCATTTTTAACTGAATACCCAATATATATAATTTATATGTGTTTGTAAAGTGGGATATATGTTTTTACTTCCGTATGGGTTTTATAAGGTAACTCCGCCAGAGGGCCCGCTCTAATCCCTCAAGTAAGATTGGCGTCATAGAACACACCTCTTTGAAACAGGTGAAGACAACCTATACTTCAAAGCATGAGATAGGTAGAATCATTATTACACATTCAAGAAAACACCACATACATTGGATCCTTAAACATGTGTGTTGTATTATGAAAAGTGTACATGTCAACATTTTCTAAGGCTATTGAATTATGAAGTCGTATGCTTGATTATGAAACATATGCATTCTCCTCGTCGTCAGATTTGTTAGAGGCCACCATTGCCACATTTGTTGGAGACCGCTTCTCTGTTAACCATCGTGGATGAATAAATAGAATATTTTACCAGGAATAAATGGTAAGGTTTCAAAGGAATAAGGACGACATATGTGATTCTTTGCCATACGGGTGTCTTTTGAGTTTGGTTTCCCTAGGTTTTTGTCTCATTTCCATGGGAAAAAGAGCTTATTATTATCTAGCTACTTGAGATTCTATGTTCACCAAATTTGTTACATAATCTGATAAGGGATAGGTGTAACTAGCGTTAAAAACAAGTTCTTTCGATTTTTATTTCCTTTATTTCAATTTACTTTTCAAAATTTATTGAATTTCATGCTAAAAGTTCCATTCCATTTAGTTCTTTTATTCCGTCATCATTTGCCCAGGTTTCAGAACGATGGGCATAAAGATACCTTCGGCAAAGTAGCAAGTTCAATTGATAAGCAGGTAGGTGGTCACTGTGTGCTTGAGGTGAATTGCTTCAGGTGTCACTTACTAACTGGGCTTTGATTCAATAATTGAGGGTTGTTGTGAACTGGGGCTTGAGGTGAACTACTTTCAGTCAACTGTGGATTTCAAACTCACTGCACAATGTTGTTCCCTGCGCACTTAAGTTGAACATCCCTAGCCCTTGGTGGATTGTTTTTCTTGGTCGATGTGCCTCGTATTGTGGCAACCAACTTGAACTCAATATCTCGTATCGTAGTAACTTGACTAACTAAATATCTCTGTGATCTGGGAAATGCCTTTCCTTTCTTGGCGGCTCATTTATTTCAGCGTGAATTATATATGTTATTATACATAATTGGCTCAGCACTTTTTCAAAACGGGTGCATTGTAAGGCATTGTCCATAAGAGCTTTTAATATGTATCATTTGGCACTTAACTTCCCGGAATATCCATCACTTTTGGGAATCAAATCAATTAACTTGCCTCTCCAAAATACTCCAATCTGGAAAATCCAATCGAACCGATAAACTTGCCTTTGCAAAATAATCAACAGTGGATAGTCAAATCAATCAGGGAACTTTCTTCCTCTGCAGCCCTCGGTTAATCAGCCAGCCCGTTCATTTGTTTCTTGGGTCAGGCGGGGTTTCTTCTCCCAGCCCCAGCCAGCCCAGAAAATCAATCAGGGCAATCGTAGATCGGTTTACTCGCTATCTTATTGGCAATCCTATTTCTAAGGCATACGTAATTTGCGTCATAGTTTTATCTTCAATCAGTGGCAGGGACTTGCTGCTTCGCAGCCTCCCTTGTTGGTTTTGAAATCCACTGAGTAAAAAGAAAAATTTAAATGCCAATTTAGAGTTAAAATACACCTTTTTTAAGGAGTAACAAAATGCATAATTGATATACCTAATGTTCTTAAAACGCGCAAAACTATATTTCAAAATATTTACCCCAAACCCTAACCATATTCCAAAGTCAAAAAATGCGAAAAATACAACTCAGGTAAAAAAACATAACCTTATTCCAAAGAATATCATGATTTTATAAAAACTTAGCTATGAAGGTAAACAGATTCCATTCTCATTGCAATGATTTTATGTTCTATTAATAAAAAGTTCAAATGAGTGAAATTTTTGGAAACAAGTAAAAAAAACACCTTATAGAAACATTTATCATAGAACACAATCTCTATTTGCGAGATAAGATCCAATCTTTACCTTATAAAAACGATTATCATAGAGAACAATGCCTATACATAAGATCCAATCCTTATTTATAATTTTTTCATTGTAAGTCTAAAAAGATGAAAAATGCATAAAATATGTTTTTTCGAGAATATTTTATAAAATGTTGTGAATATTTACCAATAAACTTTCATTTCTTGTAGTTTATTGAATGACGAATTTCAAGTTTAAAAACATATAAAATATTTCTTTTTATACAATGCAATCTCATATTTTTAACATCACTACTCATAGAATAAATGTGGTGGTTAAGATTTTTGTGATGCTTACACAATAATTTATATTTCAATAAATTCATAAATATTGCGGGATCAACGTAATCTATTATAAATTAAATATTATTTTAAATTTTTTATTTTTTATTATAATTTATAATTAATATTTTTGTTATTTTTATTTATTTTTTATTGATATAACATGCATATTAATTATATTTTTAATTTCTTCTCTTTTAAACATCATTTTTAAATAATTTATATATTTAAATTTTTATTATCTTTAAATATGAGTTTTAAATTATAAAGCATGTTCAAATGATAATGTTAGTAGTTTTAAAATGATAAAGCTTCATAGTGGGTGCTCTAACAAAGAATGCATGATTATAGTGGTCCACCCAGTAATGAATAGGTGGGAGGGATCAACACCCTTATTCTAGCACATGAAATGTAATATTGGTTTGAAAGGTGTACCCACCATGTCCTTCTTTATCACTCTGTGTATTCAAGGTGACTGTAGTGAGGGTTCATACATGATTGCTTGTTAGAGGGTTGATAGTTCTGTAGAGGCTCCATAACACAGGTTTATTATGGAAAATGCAAGGGTTGGTTCAAATAAAGTCATAAGCAAGAGTAATGAGACAAGATGTCTAGAGACCACATAGTTCCATGAATAACAAGGACTTTACTGGGAATATGAATCACTATCTCACCACAATCTATTAAACCAAATGTTCTCCTATGATACATGTCTATTTTATTTCAACTTTGTTTATTCCATCCTTAGTAATATATCTTCTCTACATCTTTTTCATTTATTACGTGCTCACTTATGATGGCATGCCTTGAATTTGAAGGGAGGTTTAAGAAGACCAGTTGGTCCCCTTAATCAAATATTATGTCAACATCTCTTAGATGATATTAGTTTGCAAATCTCTATTTTGTCTATTTATGATCTTTTGTGGATTCTTTTAGATTCTAACCCTATCAGAAATTTCTAGGCCAAGCCCCATCCTTTCACTTATGTGGGGCTCTATGTACTACTTGTCACAATTACTGTTACAAGACTTTATGATTTTATGTTTATTGTAAATACTTAAGTTTTATGTGGGTCTCTATGTAATACTTGTCACAATTACTGTTACAAGACTTTATGATTTTATGTTTATTGTAAATACTTAAGTTGAGACACTGACCATGGGGAAAAACTATATTTAAATATTTAAGTGATAGATGTAAATATATGTGCAATAATAAATAAAATATTGTTTAATTAGAAATATTATGGCAATCAACATGTATGGAGAGAAGGTACTTTCGTGTCAATAATTGTTTTGGTTGGTTGGAGTCCCAGGTAGTGGAAAAAAAGGTGGCAGTTTCCACAGTTATAACTTCTTAGTATTTCCTAAAATTTTAGGAGAATTAATCTGTACTAAGAGGAAACATAACTGGAGAGAGGGATTATGCTCTAAGAAAAAGGATAAGTATCATATGATGGAGAGAAATGTTGTGCAAAAGGGGAAGAGAGAAAAATTTCTATAAAGTTTCCTAAGAACAAATAGATCTGTGGAAAAGAAGAAATATTCCAACAAGAAGAGGGCAATTTATTATCCCCAAAGAATATTGGGGAATTGTCTTGTTACAATTCGTTAGTTGGGAGGAATGTGTTTATTCCTACTTTATTTTAAGTGTTAAGAAGTTTAAAAAGTTTATTGTATTGTTGACTATAAAATTTTTTTTTAAGAAAGTACTAACCAATAGATAATAGTATGTGGTTTTTTACATCAAGAAGAAAATATTAAATAGTGTAATTAGTAAATTGAGAAAGGAATCAGATAACTAGTATGCAATAGAGGTTGAATAAAATTTTGATAAATTGTATGTTATTGTGAATAAGTAAGTAAAGCACAAATATATGTTTGTTTTATACTATATAATGAAAAATTATTTATATATGTATATGGTGAATTGGGAAAATATAGGTGGATTTATTTCCTAAATAAAAGCTAGAAAATTCTAACTGTTAATCTCAACAATTTCTAAGTATATTAGTGTTTTGGTCATGTATTTTTGTTTGCACAAAGTATCTATTTAATGTGTGAAGTATCTATTTAATGTGTGAAATGCTCTCTGAAATAAGTTGCATGACTTGTAAAATGCCCTCTCAAATAAGTTTCATGACTTGTAATGCACATGTACCTCATAACCATCTTTGTGCTTAAAGTCTGCTTAGAAAGAAGCTGGGCATTAGCTTGACTGAACATTTTGAAAGTAAGGATTTATTGAGGACACAATAAGACATTAAGGATAAGGAAGTATTTAATTGCTAAAAAGATAAGTACAAAATGAATTAAAAGGTAAAATTTTATATACTCACATCTACGTAATCATGCAAAAACAAGCAAAATAGTAAAGGATTTACAGTTACAAGATATATATCACAACAAGCCCATTCATATTACTAGTTTGAAAAAAATGTTAACCAAGTATTTATAAATGGGTCTAGTAATTCAAGCTAATTAAAAAAGAGTACAATACAATCTAAATGAGGATAACTCCACAAATGAGTTTTCTTGAGCAAACTTTGGAGTGAGTTCATACATATTGTTTGATATATAGAGTATCAAGCTAAGATTAAATTCTTAAAATTATTTGCATAACTTGAGGTCAAGTATGCTAAACATGAATGTAATAAATATAATATAACAATACTAACTATCAATATTTGGTATTAATTTTCATAACAACAAACCATGCAAAATAATGAAGGAGTTAAAAAGGAAAATTCTTACCTAGAAGGGTAAATATATAATAATGAAGTAGTGTTGAGATAATTTTAAAATGAGGTTTAAAAATCAAACATGTAGCAAAGAAAATAATTTTATGTTAGAATTTAAATTTTGATAAATAAACAATAAACCAAAAAGCTAAGAGACAGAGCTCAGAGTTACTTGAGGGTTTTATCAAATAGTTGTAGCTACCAAGACTTGTTAAAGTACGGTGACAAATAAATTCATGAATTTATAATTAATGCTATAACAATATAAACTCTTTCTAGTGAAACGTATAACATGAACCAAAATAATACTAAATATATAAAGAATAGAGAGTCGTGAACTAAAAATAAGTAATGTTAAATCTGGTAATATCATGGCTAGATATAATACCCACTCAATAAGTGACTCAACAAGTGAAACCTACAATAATAAAAAAACACGCGAGAAATTCAAGTGGATAAACCCTCAAAATACCTTTACATAAAGGAACCCTACGGTTACTTCTCAAATCATAACCCATAAAAGATTGTAGGGAAGAAAACCTCTCTATAAATAAAATTTAAAAGTGAAATTGTAACACCCCTACATTTCTATTCTAAATATATTTTGACCAATTGTTATTTTTAGACATGTTAATAATTATGGATGTGAGTGGAAATAGAATCCGTGATTTGGATATTATTATAATGTAAAAATAATAAATAAAAATGGTTTGAAAACATTTAGGAAAGAATATTTGAGATTGAGATTTTTTTGTCGAGTATGAAAACAATTATGGTGGTCAAGTTTAAGATGAAATTTCCCTATGATGGGAGAGAAAAATCATATTAAAACTAATTAGCTAGAGAAAGATATCAAGTAAAAGTGGAATAAATCTCAACAAGAAAAAAATGAAGATTTTAAAGAAAAAACAAAATATTTTCTTTTAGGAAAAAAGAAAAGAAAAAGCCTAAGCTAAAAAGGTTTGGTAGATCTTAAAAAAAGAAGAGAAAGGCCGATAAGAAAAATATGTTAGCAAGAAAATATATAAGATAATCCACCAAAGAATCAAAAGAGTGGTTGATTCCTTAGCAAGAAAGCCTTAGCTCTGGGGAACTTGTAGAGGTAGTTCATGGTCAAGAAAGAGTTTCAGGCAGGCCACAGTTATGGTTAGATTTTCTTGTTGTGGTTATTGTATTAAACGTAAAGTAGATAATTAGTTAATCATTACTATAGCTTATGGTTTAAATATCACCTATACACATGTATCTATACTTATGTTTGGTTTGTGGATATGAGTTGAAAGTCTCCTTTAAATATGTCTATAATAGATTTATGCCTATGTTCTGGTCATATTCCTGAGTTAAATGATTTTTTTAATATGGAAAAATTCTCAAAAAGTAAAACAAAATCTTGTAGCCAATGATTTAGAATATGTGTAATGTATAAATATTCATGCACTTTATGTATTATGTGTCTAATGCTTGAATAAGGAACGAAATGAAATAAAATTCAAACTCAAAATCATGTAGCCAATGATTTAGAATATGTCTAATGTATAGATTTTCATGCACTTTATGTATTCTGTGTATAATGCATGAGTAAGGAACGAAATGAAATAAAATTCAAACTATGGTCATAGCTGAAGATTAATGAAACTGAAAAGTAAAAAGGGAAAAAAGTAGCAGAAAAATAAAAAATTCTTTCATGGTATTATCGATTTTGATCTTTCTTATTTGTGTGTTCAGATCTGGCATTATTAGCCATTAAAAATAAATGAAAATATACTTATGGGAGTGATAAAGAAAATTAGGTTGATTAGCCAGAACTGTGAAACTAAATGAATGTGAAAGTTAAATGAATGTAATGTATTTTGAACCACAAGTCAGGGATTAACCCTTGCGTGCATACAATCTATAACAACAATTTGGTTTGGTGTATGATAAAAATGGCAATGTTCGTATTAAAAGAATAAAACTCACTAATTAGCTCTACGAAAGAGAGTCTGAACTAGGAGAGTCTAGCTTTGCAGAATGCTTTGCATTGTTCATCAACATTACACATTAAATAGAATACATGGTTTTTGGGAAGTTAGAACAACATCCTAAGAAATAGAAACTAATTCCTATCCTGAGGCTACGTGAACCAACTCTACCTATTCTAGGATATTCTCCATTATCTTCAACACTCCCCCTTAATGAAGAATGGGTTCACATATATGCCCAACATCTCCCTAAACATTTGAAATTTTACTTTTCCAAGGGGCTCACTGAGAATGTTTGCAACATTATCACATGTATTACAATATTCTAGATGAATTTCTTTAGATTGCACTTTCTCCCTAACAAAATCGAATTGAGTATTAATATGTTTAGTGTTTTTGTGAAACACTGAATTGTTGGCCAGCTTGATTGAACTTTGATTGTCACATCTAATTGTTGTTGCGACTATTTGTTCTTCCCCAACATCCTGGAGAAGTGTTCTTCCCATGCCTCTGCTGTGTTGTGTTCATCTTGTTCATAGAAGCCTGCTTTCTATTCTACTTCTTCCCACTGCCTCTTTTCTTCTTCTACTTCTTTCCTCCCTTCTAGCATCCCTAAGAGTAGTGGTGGACTGAGTTTTAGGCCTATCCAATTGACCTTCAACCTTTGCATAGATTGCTTATACATAAGTTTCCTATTTAGTGCCTCTCTCAACCTTTGAGGGCAGTGATATTCTATTATCTTCAAGCTATATGGCATTGTGTTCCATCTCCTTAGGAAAGAATGTATACTATCATCTCCTATCAGCCTAAACATGTCCTCAAAGTGTGAAATTGATTGCTCTTGGGCAATAAGATATCTAAGTGCCATATGAGGACCATTTGCAATCAAATTATGGGTACTGATGAGGGCCATGGGATTTGATTGTTCAACTCTGATCAAAAGAGGTTCAGTCTGCTCTCTAGCCGATATTCTTTTCATCTCTGCAGCTCTTGAATCCTCATGGCTCATCCATGAAGCCAAAGCCATTAATTGTAGATCTCCTAGCTTGGCATTAGGGTCCCAAACATTCATGTCTGTGAGGGCCATGTTGTGCAAATAAAACTTAGCCATTTTGGCCCTATCCTTTAGTGTACTTTTATAACAAAGATTAATAAACTGCC
Organism: Pinus taeda; assembly: GCA_000404065.3. Taxonomy (NCBI): domain Eukaryota; kingdom Viridiplantae; phylum Streptophyta; class Pinopsida; order Pinales; family Pinaceae; genus Pinus; species Pinus taeda. Next base: position 5,021 of record APFE031696534.1, on the reverse strand, counting down.
TGTAGTCTTGAAATAACATGGTTCCCCTCTATGGTAGTTCCTTAATCTAAAACTTAAACCATTGTTCTTTGAGGTAAAGAGCATAAGATTTAGCTAGCATCCTACACTGGATTGCCTCCAAGGAGAAGCTGGCCATACATGCTAGTTGGTTCTCTCTTTCCTGTAGCTGTCCCCTCAGCCATGCATTTTCTCTCTCAAGTTGACTTCTCATTATAGCTTCTCTATCCCTTAAGCCACTTAACTCTTTGCCCATTTCTTTGAGTTTCTCTTCCATGTGCCCAGTGTCTTCCACCCCTTTTGATTTGGCGATCTGCATCCATTGGTGGGTTCTGGCCCTCTCCTTCTCAAGCTCGAGGAATAGTGGGATGACAAACTTTTGAGGTATTACCCTGCCTCCTTCAATAAACCGGTAATATGAGTCTAGGTTAGGTTGGGGGCTGGGTTCCTTTGTCTCTGGGTCCTCCTCTTTAGCTTCTTGCTTCTCCCCTACCTTGCTTTCCAATTTATGTGCCTCCTGTAGTTTCAACAAAGTATCTTGTAGGACTGTTTTTTCTTCCTGTAGATTTTGTTGTGGATCCTATAGGATTGCCTTACCCTTTGAGGAAGTTGATCTACTAGTAGGCCTCCTTACATAGGTGATAGGTGACTTAGGGGAAGGCATATTGTCTTTTGTGTAGGGGAATATTTAATCTCAATAGGAATTTTTGTAGATGTTTGTGGCTTCCCCTATTTTATTCTTTTGCTCTTTCTTGTTCTGAAATATAGTGGGGTTTGCCTCCTCCTTTTTCATTTTTTCTTGACTGGTGTGTTGAGAGAAGTGAGGGCAACTGTTGCCTCTCTCTCAGTGGCCTCTGGAGACACCCTTGCTGAATCCTCCTTGTGTTCTTTCCCCTCTATTTTATTGTCTTCTTCTTCTCTATTTTTCTTGTCTTCTTCCTCTTGTGGATCTTCATCATCTCTATCAGCTTCCTCCTTAACGCCCCCCCCCCCCTTTCTTTATCATCCTCTGTTTCTTTTCCTTCTTCTTCTTCAGATTCATCATGTTCCTTTGTTTCATCTTCTTATTATCCATCTCATCCTTATCTTTCTCTGTATCTTCCTCTTCCTGTTTTGCCTCCTCTTCATTGACAGTAGGACTAACATCATAAGTTAGGGCTTTAATGTCATCCTCTGCTGGCAAGTCTATGAAGACTGACCATGTTATAGGGATTCTGAGGTTTTGGAGGGCATCTTCAATGAGGATCCTAATCAACCCATGGTGAGACAATTGTTGGGAATTCCCTTCCTTCACTTTGTTGCTGGAGTCTATGAGTGATTGCAACAAGAAATAGGGTATGTTGAGTCTTTGGTGAGGTGGTGTTTCCATCCCAAATCTTAATTCCTCAAGGATCCTGAAATGATAGCCATAAAAAACACTATATTTACCCTCACATGAGATGTATTTGATGAGTTGGTAGCCTACCTCACTCCATGGGTATGGCAGACGATCCCTCCTTACTCCATTTTTGTCCTCAGTGGGTTCTTCACCCTCTAAAAATAATTTCCTTTTTGCCACCTGGTTGTCTCCTTTATCTTCTTTTCTCCATGGAATTCCTAGGGGGAGTGTGGTGACCCTGTTGATGAGCTCTGAGGTGAGATATATAGTGAGGCCCCTTACTACAACAATGGCATGGATTTTATTGTGTGGAGTGAGGAGTGAGAAAATTCTTGAGCCACCTCATCATCAAACCCTGTGAATTTTTTGAAAAACCCCATCCAGTTGTGTCTTGTGAAGATTTCAAGCACCTAGGGGTGTTTTTGGATTCTCACAGTGTTTGTGGACTCTCTCCTATTAAACCCTCCTGTCATTTTGTTGGTGAAGCTTGAGGGGAAAATGAGAGGGTTGACACAATTTCAAATGCAGGAGCAAAACAGAGTTGGTTGTGTATGTAATTTACTTCTCACAGTTGCTAAATTCACTAGATTTTAGAGTATCCATGGTATATTTGCTTGCAAAGGGTGATGAAATTTTAGAGCCTACCTCTTTAGAATGGTTGCAGTGGCCAATTCTCGTGATATCCCCTCTTGATCTCTTCTCTGCCTATCCTATAGACAATCTCTGTATATCCAATAGAGTGTATTCTGTAGCATGCTCCTGTAGGAATTCCTGTGCAGAATGATGGATCTTTGATTTCGGTGGGTGGACTAGGCTATGACAACGACTTGAGTGAGGGAGTTTTGATGAGGTGAAATGCATGAATGCATGGGAACAATGTTTTATTTCACTTTATGGTGATTCGGGGTGAGGTGGTGTGCTGGCAGCAAAGGTACATTGCCATTTTTGGACCATTGATCCCCACTACCACCTCATCATTTCCCACTCCTTGTAATCAGCTCCCACCTTGTAGATCTGTAGTTTAACCACTTTTTGTCCTACTCTTTCTTTATCTTTGAGTTGACTATAGCCATGTGTGAGAGGATACCTAGTTCTGCATGTGCTGACTGAATGAAGGTGGCGAAGTTAACTTGCCACCTTTTCACTTATAAACCAACTATCTCATAACCCTTACAACTTTTGACTACGTGATGTATATGAGTGAGCGAGCGGGATACTTACCCGTGGTTTCGATGCTATGCTGCAGTTGTCGAAGACTAGAGGTGATGCTTTGTATATTTGCTGCATGCCATTCCTCTTCCTTCTCCTACTGTCTGCTCATGGTTTCTTTGCTTTTGTAGGTACCTGTGGTTGAAGATCTGATGTTGTTGTTGCTATGGAGCTCCTGGATCATCCTAGTGAAGACCTGTTGCTAGTGTGATTGGAATTTTGTGGGATAGGCTGTTACAGGATTTCCTACAGGATGTCCTGTAGCTGCTTCTCCCTCAGAATTCTTTAATCATGTTGCTGGCTAGGGCTGTGAGGATGGTGTAATAAATGGAAAGAAGGAGTAGAAGTGTGTAGAGCAAAGGATACTCAGGTAATGCTCTTACTCCTCTCTATTTTCCTTTTTTTAAACACTGGCAAAAATATTGAAGCTGATTTTTTTTGTTTTGAATGGTGAGTGTAGGGATGATGATCGTGGACGAGTTGAGGTGCTATATCATTCATAGGGTGAATTTTAGGGACCTAACAAACCTATATGTGCCTTCAGATTGATTCCTGTAGGTTTTCTGGGTCACTGTAATTCCTACAGGATCATCTTGTAGGTTTTCAGGAGGTCCTGTAGGAATACAGGGGATCTTGTAGAAAATACAGTCTTCACATAAATCGAAGCAATGGAGTGTGAAAATGATAGACATGATGGAGGGATGCATGGTAAGGAGTGGAGGAGATGAATATGTGGGAGGTAGGGTTCCATTTAGATCCTCTTTTTCTCCTTGATTGCCTTTCTCGCCCACCTGCAAATGACAATTATATATTTTCTCTTTGTTTTTTTTGTTTTGAAAATAATTAGGCTGCCTTAGAGAGGTTTTCACCCTAGCTATTTTCCCAGGGCACCTCAAGGAAGGTTTTCACCCAGGGAACTTATTATTATTTTTTTCTTGTATTTTTTCTCTTTTTTTCCTTTTTTTTCATCATTGGGCCACCTCACAAGGTTTTCAAACCAAAGATGGGACTTAGGCGCCTCATGGAGGTTTTCACCAGAGTCCTTATTCTTTTTTTATTTTTCAGTGACTTGATGAGGGAGGAGCTAGAACTTGCTCCACCATCATCAATGTTTTATTGATATTATCAATGAACTCTTGTTTTGATAAAGGTCTCTTGTACATTTTCAATCGGTGCCCATTAACAATCAAAGGAATGGATTCTTCATCTATTGTTCTGATTTTCGCTGAACCATTATCATGACATCTTTCCACAACATAAGGTTCGAGCCATCTTGTCCTTAACTTGTCCTTGAAGTCTTTATACCTAGAATCATATAAGAATGCCCAATCACCCTCGTGAAATTGCTTCTCCCTAATATGTTTATCATACTAGATCTTCCTCTGAAGTTCAATTATCTCTGTATGTAGGAGGGCCTACATTCTGAATTCATCCAAACCATTCAATTGGAACAATCGCTCTTTTTGTGCATTGCTAAGATCTAAATCTAGTTGGGATACCATCCTTAATGTGTTATATTCAAACTCAATGGACAACAAGGCCTTTTTCTGATAGACCATCCATAGGGTGTGAATCTAGTGGTGGTCTTCCATGTGGTATTATAGGCCTAGGTGGCCTCAACTAGTCTTTCTACCCAATCCTTCCTACTACTGCTCACTACCTTGGTTAAGATGCCCTCTAGTGCCGTGTTGGTCACCTCCACTTTCCCATTAGCTTGTGGATGATAGGGAGTGGAGGTCCTATTCTTGATCTTATGATGGCTGAATAGGTCTTCAATCATGTTGGAGGTAAAATGGCCACCTTGGTTTGTGACTAGCTCTCTAGGGTACCCAAATTTGTAGAATACATTCTCCCTTAGAAACTCAACCACCTTTTCTTCTGTTGTTGCCTTAATTACCTTGGTTTCAACTCACTTAGTCAAATAATCAGTGCACACAATAATGTACTGTTTTTGCTTTGAAGGAGGGTTGATAAACCCACTGAAGTCCATGCCCCACTTGTCAAATGGCTCGAAAGTTACTTGAGGTTGCAGGGACATTTCATCTCTTGGAGTAGGCCTTCCCATCATCTATCACCGATCACATTGACAAGTGTATCTGTTCACATCCTGATGAAGAGTGGGCCAATAATAGCCTGCTTGTAACACTTTGAATGCTATCCTCTTTGCTACAGAGTGACCTCCACAAGGCCCATCATGACAGGTTAGAAGGATGTCAAACACTTCTTCTTGTTGAAAATAATACTGAGAGGGGGGGTGAATCAGTATTATCTAGTTCTTTTAACAAATCTTCCTTATTTACACTTTGAATTATCTTTTCATATCAGTACCATAAAATAATGAGCATGAACAAGAAAAAACAGATAGTCACATCAAAGAACACCAGATATAAGGTGGAAACCCAATGTGGGTGAAAACCACCTGCTGCAATATGTCTCT